>JAEMOT010003567.1:580156-632405 GCA_019297695.1 Apostasia ramifera
ATATATATATATATATATATATGTGAAGAGGTGAAGTTCGTAATTATATTCAAAGTATACAATGACATATATAGATATCTAATGCTGGAGTTAAACGAGTGAAAAATCTTTTTTTTAGAAGTGGTATATTTAATCCTCGAAAAAAAGTAAGAACAAAAGTAATGGATTGAAAAATGTTTGGGAGGAAACGATGAAAAATAATACTATGCATCACAGATCAGGTTAACGGTTCATTGAATGAAAGCATTGTTTAGTAGATGTGATGCAGAAAAGTTGGGGCTATCACTGACTAAAGGTTAGGTTTTTTCTTGTTTATTGTTTTATTTATTGTTATATATATATATATGGGTAGTTATGTAGTTAAAGGGTAAAATTACCCTTTGTAATATATAGTTTTGTTTTAAAGTTTATAAATATGTGTATTGTAATGTAATATGGATAGCAGATATTATTATGGAATGAAAGTACAAGGTTCGTTAGAGAAGTTTAATAGCAAGGACTCTAAACGTGGCCCATGCAGAGATAGATGCCAAGCAAGTACAGCAGACTGGGAGAATCTGCATCATATCCATGTACAGAAAGACATCAAATAGATTTACATTACCTCTAATCTCTATTTATCCTTATGTAGTCTTATATATTTATTTTCACATTTCTTTGTTTACTATTTTCATTCCGAATAAGTATTTTACTAATCATAGATCTCCTTCGATTTTTCTGCCTACATCAAGTTGAATAATACTAATGCGTGTTCTTTTTTTTTTTATGAAATGCATGATTCAATTATACTAACATGTTTTCTTGTGACATTAATGTGAGAAATTTCTAACAAAAAAAAAAAAAAAAACATGTTTTCTTGTGAAATATAAGGGATCAAACATAAGAGAATAATGTTATGCAGAGAAAACTACTCATATATCAATTTTTAGAATCATCATTATATTTTATATTATCTATATATTTTGTTAGCAAGTTAGTAGAAAAAGTGGTATAAAATAAGGATAAATTAAATTCAAGTTGCTAAATTTAGGGCATAATACCATATAGTTTCATGTTTTCAAGTTTTAAACTTTTAGGTCCTTGAGTTATACTATACCTACCTGTTTGATCCTCCTATTATTATCTCCTCTCTTGGAGGAAAAAAACTTAGGTTCGGAGAGCTCGTCACGTCACATTTTCATACCTGCTTGTTACAGGTATAAAAGTGCTTGTTATAGAGCTAAAACTGCTTGTTATAGAAAGTGCTTGTTATAAAAGTGGTTGTTATAACAAGCACTTTTATACCTGTAATAAGCAGGTATGAAAATATGACGTGGCGAGCTCTCCGAACCCAAAAATTGCTTCTCTTGGAGGGACCTGAGCTATTCCAAAAAATGGATTAACTTTAATGCCTGAGTTTTTTTGGAGGTACATAACTATATCGATCCGCTAATAGTACGACTAAATTTATAACCTTTTTTGTTTGTACAATTGACATAGGATATGATGGAGGTACACCTCTCCTGATGACTATTTTATTTGATATACTGGTTTTATCTTTTATAATATTGCTGAGTTTCAAAAAAAAAAGTAATTGCACCCATCCTTCTTAATTTTTTTTGAAAGATATTTTGTTTTTTTAGAGGTGTATTCTTCTTTTTTTTCAAAAAAAAAAGCTTGCATCTGTAGAAAATTCATTAAGTATTATTGTGCTTAAATTATGTTTAATTCACGTAATTATTGCTAATATTAAAACATTATTTTTTTGAAATTTTTGGTTAATTAGGTCTATGCAACAATAAGAAGAGAAAAATGAGAAAAGAATTACTCTCGGAGCGGTATTTTCCAGTATCTCGCATCACCACCCCAAATGATGCTCAACGCCTGAGGCTTCACCGCGATCGAATCTGTTTCCTAATTAGCAGTTTTGCATGCAAAAAATCAGCAAATATGCATTTTTTTTTTTAATTTTTTTATCATATTTGCATGTAATATGTTATATGTTCTATAAATATAGAATTATAATTAATACATACCTGATTATATCTCACATTCGCCAGAACAGTAGTTTCCTCAGGCTTGTAGTGGCTCGACATGGCTGCGAGCTGCAAATCGTTAACGAAGAGAAAAGAAGATCAAGAATAGAAGGAGAATAACAGTGGGGAGATGCTTCTTGAGGGGATTAATGTGCTCTCTTCTTCTCACTTCTTATAGCCTTACCGGGGAAGGAGGTCTTTTGTATAAATATCGAAAGCTGGGGCACCTTTAAGTAATTTTACCGTTGAGGGCTATGCTTCCGCCGTGGGAAGGGAATCTCCGGCCTCACCTGTTAATTTACGCAAAGCATCTCGCCTTTTCCGTTTTTTATAAATTCTTTTCTTATGCTATTTTATTTATACATAATTACATTAATATATATATACATATATATTAATTAAATACGTGCAAGATTATTATTAGAATCATCATATTTGCTGACTATCGATGAATTTATCGAGTTAACCAACTAAAGTTGGCCTTCTCTTTGATTAATATGATGTTTATGTGAGAGATCTTCTCTTATTTATATTTACGTATATTTATTTATGAAATTAATTATTTTAGATTTTGCTATATAATTCAATTACCGAATTGAAATTTTATTTTTATATTTTAAGTGTGTTCGAAAATAAAACTCACCTTAGTACTTTTCCCTTTTCTTTCCTTTTTTTTTTGTTTTTGGGTAAAATGCTTTGCGGTTGGGCTTGGTGTCGTGAAAATAGAAATTTTATTAGGTTCGAGTAGAAATATTGTCTCGCGGACAACCGGACAGTGCCGCGTGTGCTCGGTCTGCTTGTATTGCACGCCACGCTCGGTGATTAAATGACGGACGCTGCTCCGTGCGATCCCAAAAATTTCTCGACGAAAATAAGTTTCTGGGAGGAATCTGATGCTCTTGAATTTGGTGGTCCAGCCCATAAACTTTGTTCTCTCTTTGCTGGTTTTTCCTTTTTAATCTGTGGCTACAAAGATGGGACTTATTCCTACTTAATTTTACTTTAAATATAAATATAAATAGAACAAAAGGTAAACCTAGATTGTTTATTTTGCTAGATTAGGATGAGCCGACTAATAATTCATTTTTATAATTTGAATTTTATTAAAAGACATTTGATTTGATATTATTTTAATATTTTATAATATTTAAATATTAATTTTTTGATTGATATTTTTATAATATTTTAGAAGACTTAAAGATGACCTCAAAATAAATAAATTTTTTTTTTTTATAATAGTCACATGGAGCAAAAAAAATTAACTAAAATATTAAAAATTAATTGGAACAAAATTAATTTGAATTTGCTTGATATTTTTGGACAAAAAATGAATATTTGAATGAAATTCATTTTAAGTAACAACTTTAAAGAACATATTCTATCAAAAAAAAAAACTTAAGAACATAAACAGCCCTCCGGCGCAATTCTTACCCCACGCCGGGCCTTAACAAAAAAATCTGAAAATATTGAAGGGGGAAAAAGATAATATACAACAATTTTAGTGGCAGAATTTGCTTTAGAACCCAATAGCAGGCAGAACAAATCTTGACTCGGTAATTTTTAAAAATTAGGATCAATCTGTGACGAGCCTTCAACCTCAAAAGAGTTCGAGTGCAACTTACTCTACTTTTAATCTAAAGTTTACCATCAAAATTAAAAAAAAAAGGACTTCAAATCCCAAACTTTAGCCATATTGGAATGAGTCTAACACCCAGATTTAATTTAATGAACAGTCATCAAACAACCTTGATATCAGAACAGTAGTAATCTCAGTGACAAGTAGACAAATGTCTCGCTTTAAACTCGATCCTTTGCTGAATAATTTGTACAAAGAGGTAAACTCACTTAATTTCATCCAGAAGCAAACATGAAGTATTATCATTTGCTCTGCTCACAAACTTTTCTGATCCCATGAAAAACATGCTCAAATTACTTGTTTGTTGCTTATTTTTTCTCGTGACATTCCCCATAAGTTGAAACAGAAGCCATCTCTTCTTTGGTGATGTTCTTATTCAGCTGCAATCAGAGAAGAAAAGAGTGCTCTCTTGCGAATTAATCCCAGATAGAGAACGAAATATGGATAAAAATCTGAATAGCTTAAAGCTTGCAGGAATTGAAATTTATAACCAGTGGAAATGCATGGTATTCAGATAAGAACTTCTCGGTTCCTACAGACAACAAATACAAAAGGTTTGAACAGTTGATGATAAAATTCCCATTTGTAAGACTATCTTAAATCCCTTTTCGAAATGTAGTACATACCAAAGATCAAAGCTTGGGCACCAATGCTTCTAAGGTTGTTGGTATTGAATTTTCCAATATTCCCACATTAGTTACTCAATCCAAGCCCTAGACCAATAACAAGGATTACACATTTGTTTGGGAGACTGAGAGCAACAACCCTCGAAAAAAACTTATCGGGAATGTTGTATCTATTTCGACCTCTACAAAAACAATTAGCATTTTTTACATAAACCGGACTAATACCAATAGGCATTGGAGCTCAGAAGTGTCAGATTAAAGAACCAAACCTATTCAAGACAATAAAGGTCTCGAAGTATATAATCCTATCCATACACACTCAAATGTATCCACTAACATATATTAGTAGTTGACAAAAGCTAGCCACAAACAAGTACATCACTTTAGTGATAAAAGAATGAATATTTTAAAGGCCAGAGTAATGGATATATTCAAAGAGACACGGACATCTCTAAACACCCCGCTATGTGATATCGTGTTATGTCCATGCTTCCGAAGTTCTGCAATATTGAACAAAAATTATGGCAAATTATAATATCATAATGGGTATTTATTATTAAATTATTGTATTACTTGATGTGTCTTGCATAAAGTTGTTGTGTCATATTGTGTCCTTTTATTCCTGTGTCAAGTTTATTCTTCTTATATTATATTTACTTATTATGATTACTTTAAATGTATTAGACATCAATAGATGAAAAAACAAATATAATCAACATCAAGGCTATGCAAGCTTAAGTAATGTTTGAATGAAAAATAATATTCTGATGGAGCTTTTCAAAATAATTAAGATATCCACGAGCTACTATGATTTAAAAACCTAAAGTTTATTTGTTTCATCAGTCAAGTTGCTAACTGTCTAGCTAGAGAGTTTTTCGTGATGTTACTGAACTAGCTATGCATCATCACGGACACTCGAGAATATCATTGGTACCTCACGAATTTTGAATTCATTTAAATATTATGTTAGAACATCCATTAAATTACCAAGGTTATGTGTGGGATATGGAATCCAATACACATCTCATTCTAGTGGAAAGAGCCAATGTTGCAATCCAACCTTTTGTGTCTTTGAACACCATTACTTGTAGCTTTCACTAGTGACAGCCTATTAGCCAAATTTAACATAAATGAAGGAGAACATAAAGCTTGCAACTCACTGCATCAGAAATGGCAAACCAATGAAAGCTTCGCAGAATTGGGTCCTGCTTTGAAGGCAGATTCTCGGCATTCCAATAGGTGATATTCTGGAACTCGGCACGAGATACCCAACGGTTTGCCTCACCAATGCCAGCATCGACACACTGACCTCCTCCGATCTTCTTCTTTTCCAAGACATAGCCTAGGATCAAGAGCAACAGCTCAACTAACATGCCATTCAAGCCAAAATATCATATCAATGACAGATTTTGGTAAAAACTACAAAGCACAAATAAGAATACCGTGGTATCCCTCAGGGATGGGAACAGTGAATCCCTGCAGCCTCCGCCCTCTAAAGAAAGCTTCCTTCACGACTAACCCATCGATCACCAGATCTAAGCCAGCTCAACGAATTAGAAAGGCAAACAGGAAGAACAAGAATAGGAGACGCATGAAGATTAGCAATCACCAGATTTTCGCGGTTTAAAGTACTGTGAAATGGGACAAGCACCGTTCTGCCTGACAACACAAGGAAGCAAGTGTACACTACCCGTGAGATCGACGGCAGCAGAAGGATCGCGAAGGCCGAGATCGATCCTTCCAGACATTTCGCCGACAAACCCGCCATCACCTTCCCTCTCCGCTTCCATGATTCTCGCACAGGTAAAAACCCTAGAGACCTCAATCCCTTTTATTTTAATTTAAAATGTAAAATAAAGTTAATATTTTTATTAAAAATTATTAAATATAAAATAAATTAATATTTTTTTATATTAAAATTTATGTAGAATAATTAAAAAAATATTTTTTATTATTATTACTTTATTTTTTAAAATTAATATTCTTTCGATTATCGCGCCGAACATGGCCTAAAATTCTATTTTTTCACAAACTTATAAATCTAATTTAAAAAAAAAAACAGAAAAAAAGAAAATTATGAAAGCTTCATAATTTTCCTTAAAGCTTCATATCATTCACAATAATAATATTCATCGTCTGATAACTCTTTAATTTTTAAGTTTAAATGTAGAGCCACTATTATTTCATTTAATTTCTAGTCATTTGTAAAAAAATTATGAATTCTTAATAGGTTTTTATACTCAGCATCTTATTTATTTATGTGGGATAAAATTTTGTGTTTATTTGTGTGAGAATTTGACAAAAAATGCACTTTACTTTTTTTTAGAATTAAGTATTTTTATCGAGGTTTGTCACATCACGTCCTCCACACCGACACACTAAATATAGTCTCGAAAGATAGACAGAGCGGCTCTGATACTATCAAGATTACATGAATCAGAGTAAACAATATCTACCAAACTATTATAAATTTCTTGCTTTGCTATTGCCTTCTCTTGTGCTTGAGAAGAAGATCGTAGAAATACTCTCTAAATACGTTCATATCTTAATGTCAGTAAAGAAATTTTAGTGAAAGTAGAATCAAATTTGTCATTAACGTGTCATTGTGATTCAGCTAGGAGTGATATTACACGCATCTAAAATTTTAAAATTTTTTCATTAGAGTCCATATATAAGTCCCAAAAATATTTTCGATTAGACCTGTGAATTTCAAAAATAATTTTAATTGGGTTCTTGTTATTGACATAAATACTTCAATTAGATTTTTTTAGCGAGTTTCGTTCGAGTTCTGCTAGCAAGTTACAGAGTTATGATTTTTTAACTAATAAAACTACATATATGCTCATCTTTTTCTTTCAAAATGTGTGAACTGGGGAAAGAGAAAAGAATAAAAATAGAATTAAAAAGTAATTTTATGTTTAATTTCATTGAGTTTTTAATAAAAAATAAAAAAAAATATGTTCAATAAACTAAATGATTCAAATGAAATATTTTTGAAATTGTAGATCTAATATTAATCTCTAACCTCAGTAATCTAGATAATTTTTATTCAAAAAAAAATTGATAATCAACCCAGCAAAAGTTTTAAATTTGAAACATCAAACTTTTTTTCAAGTGGTGACCCTCAAGCTATAACATTACATTAAATCTATATTAATTTAAAAATCATAAAATATTAATTTAAAAATAAAATACTTCATTAATAAAAATAGGTATTAATATTTCCATTATAATTATGCATTATTTAATATTTGAAAAATAATTATGCATTAATTAATTAATTTATACTATGTTGAAATTTAAAAATATTAATTGAAAATAAAAATAAAAAACTTTAGCCATGAAAAAATTTTAAAAAAAAAATATGAGTCACTCACCTGGAAGGCAATTTAATAAAGATAATAATAAATTTTTATTAACTATTTAACAAAATAGAACTAAAAATTCTATTTGATTGAAAATCATTTTTCTCATCATTATGACTAAATGACCTCTATTTTTTTTTTTAAATAATAAAAAAGTTATATTTTTTGAAATATAATATATATAATAAAAAATAAAATTAATTATTTTAAAAATTATATAAAATGTAAAATAAAATTAATTAATATATTAAAATTTGTGTGAAAGATAATATAAAAAATAAAATATATATTTTATATTAAAATTTATATGTTAAGAATAAAAAAATAAATTTTTATTTTATTTAATTTTTTTAAAAAATTAAAAGCCATTTTGACTATACGAATGGTCAACGTGACCTCAACCAAACTGTACTAAAGATCAGCTATTTTTGTTAATTACAATTAATTAATTGATTAATTAATAATTAATGTTTAATCTTATAATTTCATCTTTCCTAAAGCTATAACATTAAAATAAATCAGAATAATAATAATAATATTATTATTATTATTATTAATAAAACATTACAATAAATCTATGAGAATTTGTACAGAGAATAAACACTCGATCCCTTCACGGCTCTTTACTAAATCAAGCAGAAAAGGCCCCTCCAAGCTGTAGACTCCAGAGAGATCAAGCTTCGCTGCTCTCATCGGAGGCGTACCCACTGGTCGCCGGCGAACTCGGCGTCATCTCTCCTGCGGGGCCTTTCCGACGGCGGCTTCTTGCAGTCTTCGAGGAACTGGGGATGATCGACCGGACTAAGCCTCCGATGATCCTGGCCTTCACCTGGCCCCTTCTCGGCAGAGGGTTTCCCTTCCTCTGTGCCGCTAGGGTTTGGTGCTCCATTGCGTTGAGCTCTGAAACAGAGAGAGGCGTGCAGAGAGAGGTTGAGGATGATGAAGACGAAGAGTATTTATAGACGGCGTGCCCTCCGAGGCAGCAAAACTTCAACTTTTGAGAACCTTTGACTGCGATCAAACCAACAAAGCAGGAAAAATTTGACGGTCCGGTGGGGTTCACATGCACTAAGGTCCTACTTGACGTGAGAATCAAAACAGAATCAAAATGATATTAATTTAAAAAATAATAATAATAATAATAATAAATAAATTTTTAAATTATTTTACACAAATTCAAATATAAAAAATATTATTTTATTTTATATACTTAATAATTTAAAATAAAAATATCAATTTTANATCCTCGCGTCAAACAGAGCCTAGGCTTACCTAGTGGACACATATCGAGTTGTGATTGAGCATCGAATGACACATGGCAGGCTGTGATTGGATGCCTGAACCCAATTATAAGCTAACATGATTTAAGTTTAATTAAAATTATAACTAGTAAAAAAATTGAATCAAATTATTCAAATAAATAATATATTTTGGAATATTATTTTTTATTGTTAATATTTGAATCATCGAATCTATGGGGATTATATATGCGGCAAAATAGCACCTCCTTTCCAAAAAATAGAGGAAATCATATATATAATATTGAGATGACCCACTTTATAGCGAGCATTATTATTAATAAGAATTTTTATCTAAAAAAATCTAATGAATGAGAGTGAGTTAAAAAAAAGAAAAAAAATAAATTAGTTTAAGATTTTTACGTGTACCCAAGTGTACGAGAGAAAAACATGATTTCAAACTCATAGGCTCTGTTTAATAATAAATAAATTTTTTTGAATTATTTTATACAAATTTTAATATAAAAAATATTATTTAATTTTATATATTCAGTAATTTTTAACAAAAAAATATTAATTTTATTTAACATTTTAAATCAAAAAACTCATATTATTTATTTATTTATTATTCATCACAAATTTGTACATCAACATCTATAGATTTAATTAAATTTTAGCTGGATTGATTGAAATTGATGTGAGTCGAGTAATTACAGACTAAATTCAAGGAATATGGAAATTTCGAGTATAATTTATAACTATATTAGTCACGTGCTATTTTTTTTTTTTGAACTACACGTGCTATATTAATTGGCTAATGCACGATGAGACCAAACACATCTGACGCATGGTATGACGTCATTTCTTTTAACTTCTGAAGTTACGGTTGTTTGGGGCAGGTCTTATTAGAGACCGAACAATAAATTTTTATGGGTCTAATGTCATCATGCACGAAATTTTACAAATTAAAAATTTTGCCTTTTTTTAGGTGGATCAAAATGATATTAATTTAATAAATAATAAATAAATTTTTTAATTATTTTACATAAATTTTAATATAAAAAATATTATTTTATTTTAATTTTTTAATAAAAATATCAACTTTATTTCACATTCCAAATTAAAATATTCAATTGAAGTATTTTAATTTAAAATATAAAATAAAATTAATATTTTTATTAAAAATTAATAAATATATAAAATAAAATATTATTTTTTATATTAAAATTTATATAAAATAATTAAAAAATATTTATTTATTTATTATTATTATTATTATTTTTAAATTAGTATTTTTTGATCTTAATTTTAATTCCCGCACTAAAATTAATTGATTTTTAATAAAATTTTGAGTGATTCATCAATTATTGGTAGTTATTTACAAGTTAATTTTTAATTATATTTTATTCTCTAAATCTTAAAAATTTGCTGACACGTCTCTATAATTAACTTTTAGATATTCAAATCAAGAATTTTCAAAAATTAAAACTAATTTTCAACACATTTTTGATCTAGGAGCCCAAGTACAATTTATATTTTTAAATATTATATTATACATAACCACATTTTTTAAATAAAAATAATTACACACGTACCACTAAAATCTATTATTCTACGTATTTAACACTAAAGACTTTAATATTATATAAAAATTATATCATATATATAATTCATGCTATAAATTATGACATATATCTAATAAAGATTATAATTTTATATAATTATAATGATAAATATCAAATATATAAAATAACTAAATTTTAATGATATAAATGTAATTATTCATTTTAAATATCACTACCAAAAGAAAGTATGATATTTAATATTTAAAATATTTTGACCCATGCATTATAATATTTAAAAAATAATTTATGTGGAAAAAAAAAAGTAAAAAATGAAAATAATGTGTTAGTTTTGTAATTTATATGTTTTTAAATAATGCAAAGTCTACACTTCTCATCAGTCATCACTGACATCAGAGAATTGAAAGGGATTAGAATTTCCTTTGAATATGAAAGGAAGTCACTACCTCCCCCAGAGGCTTTAAACATTCTTTGAATATTTCGTTGTTTCCCAAGTCCAACTCTGAGAATTCTTGCAGACCAAGGAAGCAAAACAGCTCAAATCTAACATCGAATTGAACACGAGTAAATCGACTCAAATTCAACACTTGACTCCAGAAGTCATGGTATTGCCTCATAGTTTTGTTCCCCGAATGTCGTATTAACAACTTGTACAACTTAGAAACTCTCGTTCTTCCAGATATGCGACTATTCATCTCTATACCTTTTGCCTAAAAGTTTATTAAGAGTCTCTTCCTGCACGAGAGACTTCATATTTTAGGATATCATTTGACAATTAGTTTCCTTAGTTTTAGAAGTTACGCGTCACGACAATATGACCGGATTTGAATTTTCAAAAATTTAACTGAATATCATGCCAATTTCAAGTTTCAAACGTTAATCCCACCCAAATCCTCCTACAAATAAGCTTCCTCTCTCTCTCTCTCTCTGTGTGTGTGTGTGTGTTTGCTTACAGAAATGGAATACCAGAAGAAGAAGGGAAACCCATTGCCGAGGAGGGGGCAAGTGAAGGCCAGAATATTTGGAAGCTTATTCCATGCGATAATCCCCAGTTCATCATCTTCCAAAAATGGAAGACGCCGGAGGGAAGAAGTAGCCGGCGGCACCTAACCGACGGTGAGCACGCCGGCGACCAGTGGGTATGCTTCAGAAGAGAGCTGCGAAGCTTGATGTGTTTCATCTGATCAGATGTACATAAATTTTGTTTCTTCTATTAATATGACGTACTGTTTGGTTTTTTTTGGTTATTGGAATTACATGAAGTTATAAATGAGAAAAAAAAAACTCAGTTCCATCTATCACTTATCTAGAGGACAGTAAATTGTGAGCCATCAGCGCTTTAAAAAAATTGAGCTAGAACTTGCTCAAATTTTAGATTGAATCGGGATTAATCGAATTAGTTTAAATTAAGTATCGAGCCACAATTTGAGTTTGAGATTCACGTCATGATTGAGCCAGAATCACAAGCTTAAGATAGGCTCACACTTGCTTGAAATGCGTTTGAACTTAGGTCAAGTAATTGACTAAAGATGAGAATTTTGAGGCAAGATGGGCTACAAACCAAAGGCACATTCCTAGGACAGGAATGTATCTCCAAGCTCAAGCCCAAAGGCACGAGGGGAATGCGAGCTTGGGCTCGAGCTCAACTACACTTGAGCTCATTGGACTAGAAGTAGAAACTCCTTGGCATGCATTTTAGAGGGGGAACTTGGGACTATAGAGTCTAAACACTTACCAACCCTTCGTCCACAAGAAGAAAGACAATTATATATAGTTGATGATGACGATGATGGCAATTAAAAGACCCTAATTCTCTAAGTAATTGCAGGACAAAACTATTTTAAAAAGTGAAGAGGAAGCTATTGGAGTGAGCATGATTATGATCGGGTAATATAATAAATGAAGTGACTTTGTCTTTCCTATTAGCTCAAACTTTTAGAATATTTGGCTAACACCATGAATCCAAAAAACTTGTATCAGAGCAGCTTGCAAGTTCAAACCTCAGCAGAGCACTGCGAGGAAGGGGGATTGTTAGGCTAAGCAATTGCTATGATAGGTGAATGATCTAGTGGGATCGAATGCGATCACTAATTCATGAACCAACACTATCTAACATAGCCTGGATTGGGTGACCCCACTAGCCAGGTGTGTTCGACCTATCAGTGTTGTAAGTAAGCAATATAATAAGTGAATTAATTGCACTCTTTCTATCAGCCTCGAGCTTTTATGATAATTGATTGGTGCCATAGATCGTAAAAATAGAACCAACAATCACCTTTTTCATATTCGACAATATAGTTTAATTTAGGTTTTAAATTAAGCATATAGAGGATAAAATGGTAAATATATAAGTTAAACAAGTATTCATTCCCTCTAATCATACATTTTCCGCATAAACATGTAATGCTAACTCAAACTCACACACACTCTCTCTCTCCCTTGATAAGATCGTTATTGTGCTTTAAACTAAACATCTTTATCAAACAACTTGAGATTAATTTTTATTATGCTTAGTTTTTATTGTTCATTTGAAGAGGGTTTCAAATGCAACTCTCCCCTTCAACAGGTGATAAAAGATGATTAATAACATAAATAACAATCATCAAATCAATCTAAATTTGCGACATGTTAAAAAGGCATATAACTCATCATCTATATCATCATCAAGGATAATGAGTTTCGCCTTTCCAAATAACTCCATAGTTGTGTATGGTTTCTCATTGATTTCATAATGAGAAAGTAAACCTTCTGAAAGTGTTAAGAAAGGCGAATAAAGAAGTCTTGTTTGAAGCTCCATTGATTTTGGTGTTCAACTTCAAAAAGAGAATAAGGAAATTTCGCGAGCTCTCCCCTTGCTCCTAATGTATTTAACCAAGCTTTGAAAACATGTGAGGGGTCGCACAAGGGTCACAAACTTGTTGCAAAGCTTACACCAAACTGCTTGAAGGTGGTAAAAGTTCTGCAGGGAATGAAGTGAATCATTTCAAGGCAGCTCCTTTCATTGTTTTCGCGAAGAGTTGGCTAAAGTAGGTCAAAACAAAGAACTATATGCGTGTAATATACGATAAATGCAAAAAAGATCTCCATGAGAATATCTATTAGAATCTAGTATTTGAAACAAAAGATCTCAATATTCACGTCTCAACATACAAATATTCGAGAGGCATATGAAGAAATTTATCACAATAGAGAATTAAATAAAAAAATCAATGCCCAAAAATAAAAATTGTCAATAATATTTTAAGAATTAAAATAATATTGCTCTGAATCTATTTAACCGTGCATGTAATGAATTTAATAATACATAAGAAACATTCCAACAATAATATTTCATCTTATGAATATGCAGATAATTAAAGAAATTTCGGATAATAAAGATCTACAAAAAATATGATCATAATCCTCTCTCAACACATTGGAAAACAGAAAGCTTCGATGCGATTTAGAATACAACAAAGAAGAATTTGATAGAAAACAAAAAAGAATGAGAAAATACGGTTAATATTGGATAATGATCTCAAACGCTCAATGCATCAATCACAATTCAAAACCAAAGGAAACAATGATTCTGATCCCCTCCTCGTTGTGCTCTAGTCTGGATCCCTTTTGAGATTAGAAGATGCCCACAACCATGGTGGCAATTCTTTGCGAAAATCCTCCCACCATCCCTTGATTTTTGCCTTTAAATACTCGCATTTTGCTCTAATAACAATTTGGCGAAATCTGAATCGTTTAATCAAGTATATGGGGGCTGGTTGACCAGATCTCCTAGACGTCAAATAATAGGAGGCAACTACACAGGATTTGCCAAATAGGAGATCGTCCCTTGAAAGAAAATTTATTGAGTTTAATTTTGAACAACTCACCACATTGGTTGTTCAAACCCAATAGAGATGCAATATTTGTGTTAGCAAGCCTACTACAAATGCCGAGCAAGGAATGGAATAGAAATTCAATTTCTTTCACACGAGATTTTTGTACCTACATGAGCATAAAAATGTCATACAAAGCATTTTTATTTTTATTGCAAATATAATAATTTTATCTCATATTAGTTTTCTACTTTGTTTGGGCATTAAAATATTTCTTATGGCACTTGTATGCTTCATATGGGTATAAAAATTCCCATACTAAGCATAAAAATGCTTCATATACTTATACAATCATTTCTACACTGCTTTATGCTATGTGCTCGAGTGAGCCCCAACCATGAAACTAGCATGCCCTTATTGGGTGCCGAACAACCTATGTGGCGGGTTGTTCGAACCCAATAATTTCTCCCATTAGAAGCTCACCAGATCAGCATGTTATCTCATAAGCACTCACAAGATGATTGTGATCTTCAAGCTAAAGTTAACTATTGACATTAACATATGAACAATGCCACATAATCCTAATAAGACAATAGGTTTATCTATTTGATGAATTCATTGTTTAATGTACATTAATTCTTCCATCCAATCAATAAATTCATTGTCAAAAGGTCCTAAAACTTTTTGAAAGCTATTTGTGAGGCTACATGTCATTTTCTTTTAACACATATATTCAACTATCTAAAAGGGGAAAATACATAGATAGTGTTTGTGGAGTTCTCCTATTCTAATGGGGAAAGAGCTCGCCTGAGTACTAGGAATCTTAAGTTCACACTATCATCAAAATTTTCAAATGATGCTGGATAAATTGTGATGTTTAGAGCTAAAATCAAAGAAAGAAAAAATACATAGATAGTGATTCTTCATGTAAGAATTGAAGGAAGTGAAACAAGGAGGAGAGATCAGCTGCTTCAAATGATCCCAGATCCAAACTTACATTTACAGAGATACAAATTAATACAGAGCACACGGCCGTGGAAGCCTTTAGCAGATCCCGCTTACATTACAGCTAAAAAAACCCTAAAAGTGCAAATCGAAGCTATAAGAGATTGAGGTCGTCAGGATCTACTACTACTAGCAATCTATATCAAGTACCACATCGGCACAAAGAAAGCACTGAAGATCCAAGAAATCGTACCGATCAGGGGCCGGATCAGCGGCTCCCGCCGCCACCGCCGCCACCGCCTTCCCCTTTGCCCTGCCCTCGATCGCCGCCGCCCACGATGGCGGCGAACGCCCGGCTGAAGTCCTTGGCTATCTCCTTCTTGATGGATCCCCTCTCCGGGTAGGGATTCCCCTTTCCCGCACGCTCCCTCGGCGCCCTCGTCGCCCTCGGCTGGTTCTCGCTCTCCAGTGGCATCGCCTCGCTGCTGCCCCAGCTCAGTATTTGCCAGGGCCGTGCTGGTGCTGGTGCGCAAGCTCAAATAAATAGAGGGTGAGTAGTCCTGAAAATATAATTTATATTATCTTTTAGGGGATAATTACATCTCCACCTCTACAGCAGACCATTATTTCAAACAGATACATAAAACTAAAGATATTTCATCTAAATCCTGACTAAAACTTATTTTATATCAATCCTTTTTAATAATTCTATTAATTTTGATCATTTATTCTTCTTCCACACGTGGATAAAACCGTCCACACGTACGTAAAGACGTGTCATCTATTCTCACGTTTCCTACCATATTTTTTATAGGGATAATTACCTACATGCCAGTATGCCACACAATTTAGTTTTATTTATGTCTTACCCATCTATTTTTAGTTAATTATGTTATGCACACTCAAAATATTGTAAAATCTTACATACACATATTTGAGTTAAAACTTAATCAAAATCTATTTGAAAAAAAATATTCTGTTAGTAAATCATTAAAATTATATTTTTACTCTTAAAAGTACATATTTTTCTCTTTCTCAATACTACACTAAAGCGCTGATTTGTCCTAAAATTAATTCACATTGCGGATGTCTCCTTCCTTTACCGCCACCTAAATATTAAGGTTTTAGGATTTTCACTCAAAATATATTTAAATATTCTTAAAATAATATGATGAACGGCTCAGATTTTTTATAATCTAACTATAGTTAGGTTATTGAGAAATTATGATTACTCATCATAATAAAAATAAGTTAAAATATGTGTATGTAAGATTTTATAATATTTTGAGTGTGCATAGCATAATTAACTAAGAATAGATGAATAAGATATAAATAAAATTAAATTGTGTGGCATGTAGTTAATTATCTCTTTTTTATAAAAATGATTATTACATGCATTTAAAATACAAATATATGTCAAAATATATTTAATACATATATAAAAAACAGAGAAATACACAATATGATTAGAAATTCAATTGAGAATGTGTGTAATATTTGTATATCATTAAAAATAAATCAATTGCACTATTATAATAATATAATATATATCATATGTAATAACATATCATTTTTTAATAATTTATTTCAACTGTATTAATGAAACTTATTCAGGTTATTTTTTTAGTAAATTTTATAATGGATGTAGCTTTGAAAATTTTGATCAAACTCATTATATAATTTTAATGAAATTAAAATTGATCTTTTAATATTATCTTTCTTATATATAATATATAAACAAAAATAAATTTTAACAGTAAATATCACATTATAAAAAAAATAAAAAGTTATGTATGTTTCAATAAGTTGATCAATAGTGAGTCAGGAATCTATTCAAATAAATTATTTGCAAAATTAAACTCATAATCTATCGAATAATTTAGTGAATTAATAACTTTTATTTATCAATTTATTAATTAATTTATTACACTGTAAAGCAAAATCATTCTAAAAATTTATTTATAAATCACATTATGCAATTATAAATTTAGTTATATTTACTATATTTTACCAAGTTATTATTGTACTTTTTGTGATAAATCAATTATTTTTTTTTGATAAATATTCAATTATTATGAAAATACCATTTATACTATTTTGGCCAAATCTTTTATGAGTTTTGATTAAAAAAGTAGCCTTACTCATCTTCCCTATTTTACTGCATATTATATACAATTAGTGTCGATAATAAAATAATAAGCTCTGCTATGTATGCATTGCTCAAAAGTGTGCGTAATACACGTTCTATCTTTATTTTTTTATGAGTCATTTATTTTTATATTTATTTTGGTGGAATAGCTATTTCATAAAAAATTTTATTATACATTTCGTAGAATAAATATTCCTTCCTTCTACCCAACGACTAGCTATTCCTTGTGAGTTAAACTTATTATTCTAACCCTTATTTATAGACATATACACATACAAGTCTATATAAATAAGCATATATGCATATATCATTATATATATTTCGTGTACATATCTACTTATATGAGTTATATTTATCCAATTATTTGTATAAAATTAAATTTAATAATAATAAATAATAATAAATTTTATTAAGTTATATTTGTAGGTATTTTAGTAATTTTTTTGCTATTTAACTTTTTTTTCTCATCCTATTTTATTCAAGTAAGAAAAAGAATTAATATTTTATTCTTCTTAGAATGACAATTATATTTTCGTAAAAAGATAATTTCATATCAATTTTATCGTATTCCGTTAAAGTAAATATATTGTAAGAGTTAAATTCACATAATAATTCAGTAGATCAAATTCAAATTCACTTTTAAATGATTTTTGTCTAATATTTTTAGTGATTTTTAAACATTTTAACCTTTAAGCTCAAGGAAGGACCTAACTGTAAAAAAATTAGAAATGTGTGACTCAATTTAAATTTCTTAAAAAAGGGTTATGAATGTTAGTGAGTTCCAATCAAAGAAAATAACAACGCATATTTAATGGCCCCTTGATTGTATATATTACAAGGATTAGGATAAAATTACAGGAGAAAATGGGTAAAAATAAACTGTGAGGTCTAGTTCGTGATTAGAATAATTTGGGGGTACTATTCTAAAATTGTTCCCGTCATCAATTATAGCCTAAATGACGTCATGTGGGTGACGTCACGAATTCGCGTCGAAGTCAGATTTTCTTTCACGTGCTCTCCTTTTCTTTATTAAAAAAAAACACATGCATTCTTTTTATCTCCACGTTTTTATTGAATTTTTCATCCCTACATTACAAAAAAAAATAATTATCCTTAATTTTAACACTTAATAATGCAAGATTCACATTTTTAAAATTATAATATCGAAGTCCCTGAATTTTAATAAATTATCAAATAAATTTTTTTATTATTTTATTATTTTTTTTTTTAAATTACTAAAATACCCCCTCTCTCTCCTCCCGATCGACGCGTACGGGCGATGCCGCGCAGCCGCCANCCGTGGGTGGGTCGTACACGCCGCGCGGCCATCGGGAGGAGAGATAGGCGGCCCCTCTCTCTCCTCACGATCCCGGAGCACGGGCGACGGCCGCGCAACCGCCTGTGGGTCGCACGGGTCTGGCGATCGCAACGTCGCCCGTGAGCGGGGATCCGGAGGAGAGAGAGAAGCGCCTCTCTCTTTTCGAGAGTCATATCCAAGCACACTCCCTTTAATTCTCCCGTGCGACGGTCGCGCGGGCGTTGCGCGTCCACCGGAGGGTCGCACAGACTGCGCGGCAACCAGACCCATCGGCAGTCGCGCGGCGTAGTTCGTGCGCGGCGATCGGAAGGGGGGAGAGAGAGAGAGAGTGTGTGTGAGAGAGAGAGAGGCGAGGAGGAGAGAAAGAGGCTGAGGGCCTCAGAATTTTGGTAATTTTTTAAAAAGGTCTCAGAATAAAAAATTAAAAAAATTTAATAATAAAAAAATTAAAAAACTCATTTGATAATTTGTTAAAATTTTAGGACTCCGATGTTATAATTTAAAAAATATGAATCTGCGTGTTATTAAGTGTTAACTCAATAATCTCGGTGTAATTATCTCTTTAAAAAAAAACTTATTATCCCACTTTTTAATCTGGTAATATAATGTATGTCATAATTTTTATTTTTAATTCAAATTTCTTAATTTTAAAACATTTTGTCAAAATAAAACATGCAAATATTAATAAACAACTCAGTTTCAATGAAATTAAAGAAACTTGTTTTAATTTTATTGAAATCTTTAATATATAAATGTTTAACTTTATTGAAACTGATCAGTTATCTTAAATTTTCAAACCTAATAAAATTTAAAATAAAAAGTTCAGTATTTAGCAGATTAAAATAAATACAATCCATAAAATATTTTTTAATGGAATTCAATGCAGATTTAAAATCAGTAAAAAAAATTAAAATTAGATTCTCAACATTTGAACAAAAATTTTTGTAGGTGCTTCAAATTAAAATAACTAGCAGGTGAAACTAACAGCACCAAAACAGGACCAAAATGGTACTAATTTTAAAAACAATAATAATAATAATAAATAAATTTTTTAAATCATTCTATATAAATTCAAATATAAAAAATATTATTTTACTTTACATACTCAATAATTTAAAATAAAAATATCAACTTTATTTCACATTCTAGATCAAAATATTCGATTTAAGATGTGAATTAAAGTCTATATTTTTATTAAAAATTATTGAGTATGTGAAGTAAAATATTATTTTTTATATTAAAATTTGTGTAGAATAATTAAAATAATTTATTTATTATTATTATTATTATTTTCAAACTAGTACTATTGTGGTGTTGTTTTAGTCCTCGCGCCAAACAGGGCCATGTCAATTAAATATATTACAACATCTTTTAATAATAATAATAAATAAGTTTCTATCCTTCTATTCCACTAGGTGGGGTCGATTACATAAATATTTTGTTTTCATTATTGAATAATAATTTCTCGTTTAGCCTCGAGAAAATAAGTTCATCCCTTATTGTTTTTTGCAATGCCTTTTTTAATATTTCTTTTTTCATGTGCACGCTCGAGTAACCCAACTTTCATTACTCAAACTTTAACTTGCAATTTATACATTAATAATTTGAGTTTATTCTCTCTAAGCTTATCTTTAATTGAGTTAGCTCTAATATTTTTATAGATATACTTATTTTTTGTTATATTATTTATGTATATTCACTTATTCATCTTATCATTCTTATCTTTATAATAATTATTTAATTTATATATTTATACTTTATTAATTATTATTCATCACTATATAATATTAGTAATCTCACTATTATCCAATAAAATTTATCGTTATGCCTGAGCGAGTTTTTTATCAGACAAAATATCAAATGGATTTATCCTGTTAGAATTTTGCTAATAATATTATCATATATCTCACTGTATGTGAAATATAATTTATCATATAGATAGATAATAATATTTTAATAATTTTTTGTTATATTATTTATTAAAGATAAAATAATTATCACAAAGATAAAAATGATAAGATGAATAAGTGAATATACATAAATAATATAACAAAAAATAAGTATATTTATAAGAATATTGGAGTTGACTCAATTAAAGATAAGCCTAGAGAGAATAAACTTAAATTATTAATGTATAAATTGCAAGTTAAATTTTGAGTAATGAAAGTTGGGTTACACGTAGATATACTTATTTTTTGTTATATTATTTATGTATATTCACTTATTCATCTTATCATTCTTATTTTTGTGATAATTATTTTATTTATATATTTATACTTTATTGATTATTATTCATCACTATATGGATTCATCCGGTTAGAATTTTGCTAATAATATTATCATATATCTCACTGTACGTGAAATATAATTTATTAAATATAGATAAATAATAATATTTTAATAATTTTTTGTTATATTATTTATGTAATATTATTATAATACTATATAATCATTTTAAACTCACTATTATCCAATAAAATTTATCGTTAAGCCTAAGCAAGTTTTTTATCACACAAAATATCAAATGGATTCATCCTGTTAGAATTTTGCTAATAATATTATCATATATCTCACTGTTAGTTTTCATGATTAGTTCAAAGTATCTAAACTTGATCATCAATTTTAATATTCTTATTATAAGTACTTCTATCTTTATTAAATTTATATATCATATAATTAATTTAATATGCTAATATGAAATCATTAGATTCTAAGATATTTTTTTTTATATTCCGAATTTAATTTTAACTACTATTAAAATTTTAAGATAATTATTTATATGCCATATTAAATTTATCATTCATATATTATCTATCTATATTTGATAAATTATATTTCATGTACCATAAAATATATAAAAATTATTTTAATATGACAATTGTGATGTATCTAATATAATATTTTGATAATTTATAATATGCACAATATAAAAAATATATATTATATAATTTAATAATTGCGAATAAAAATATATAAAATAATAAATTTACTTTAACATATAAATAATTATTTATAAATTTTTGTTAAATTTAATGACTTTTGTTCAATATTAACTTAATATTATACAATATTATTTAAAAACTGAAACTCCCTGACATCAATTTTTAAAATAAATTTCATAATTTTACCATAATTATCAATACATATTTTCAAATCAAATAATTATTTCTTTAAATAATATTATATAACATCAAAATAATATTAAACTAAATATTTTTTAACAAAATAATAAATATAATCCTACTAAAATTATCCCTTCACTAAAATATTTCTAAATTTATAAAATTACTTTTAATAATTTCTTATTCTATCTTTCTTATTTTCTTCTTTTTATATTAATATAATCCAATAACACAATTCAATTTACTGAAACTTCAATCAACTTTCTGAACTTATTATCAATTAAAGCTACATAATTTTCTCCAAATATATTTACTTTTTATTATATTCTATTATGTATAATAACTCATCTACAATAACATTTATATTTTTATGATATTTATTTTATTTATATATTTTTAATTTATAAACTAATTTTATTAGTGTTTTATAATATTTATTTTTAAAAGTCAATAAAATTTTTAAAATATATAGTATTAAAAAAAGTAAATATAAATTGTATTTTCAAATGATCTAATGCTAAAAGGAGTTAGCAAAGTCAGTCTTTCCAGATTCCACAGCAAAATATAGAGATTTACAGAAATACCCTCAGCCATCAGGCATCAGGATCATTACAGTGAGAGATCAGAATCAGCCAAAAGCAGACTCACGCATACTGAGGGCGGCTTTTGAAAGGTTTGCTTCCAGTTCATTGAGTTCCTCGATATCAAGATCATCATCGTCGTCTTCGTCATCGTCGTCGGCAAGCATAGACTCATCGTGATCGGCTTTTGAGCTGCTGGGTTCATCTGGTTGGCCGTCTTGATCATCTATTTTCTTAACCTTTTTTTTTTCCAATTTTAAAATGTTAGCCGTGAAAAACAAAAAAAAAGGATGAATTCACAATAGCTTGTATTAATATGGAATCACTCGACGCCAGTTAGATCTCACACGATATGTATGGAACTATTCAGATCAGCAACAAGGAGAGAAACAATAGGTTGGTATCACTAGTATATCAGAACGTCAAACAAAACATCATATTCAGCATCAGCAACCAGCAAAGAGAGCTCTAGATGAAATATTAGATAACAATTTGGCGCCAAGCAAGCGTCTACGCATACTAGCAATGCTATCAGAAGATCTTATAACCCATGCAAACTCACATAGAGATATTATCGTTGAGCAGATTACAAACATTTTGGTTTCATTCCCTTTTTATAAAATTACATATGTATCACATAACGTAAATAGTACGGCAGATTTTTTGGCTCATTATGCTACATTAGGTAATTTTCGTTGGGAAAGAGATATGCCTCTTCTCATTGCTTTTTGCAACATCCTCAAGGAGGATGCTAGTTAACTTTTACAATATTTGTAGTATTGTTTTAGTTTAATGCTATGGCTTGCCATCTTTCAAAGAAAAAAAAGGGCTACAAGAGGCAATATCTTAATGTAACGATGCCAGCATGCCGTTACGAAGTCTAATTCAAATAGAAAGAAGAATTTTAGAACTGATACCCAAGAAGAGGCCTAGATTTTAAGAGAAGACGATGCGTTTACATAGAAATATTTTTAAGATATAAAAAGAAAAAAATATTATGACTAGCAGTGATCTGATAACTTGTCAACAAGCATTAGCCTAGCATTGCATAATACTGATCGTTGCTTCTCTAACTTAATAAAAATAAAAAATCCAACAGCTCCTCTCCTCGCATGGCATAGGAGCAGGTCCCTTGCACAGCTGAGCTGGAGGGTCCGCGGTCCCTTAATAAGAAAACAAAAAGAATGATTTTGTTCACCGGTTCTAGTCTGATTCTGGACCAGATCACCTGGCCCAGTGAACGGGAAGAATGGGCCTACATCGGTTCCGAACCCAAAATTGGCTTGTGTTCGGACAGGATTCACACCGGACCAACTCCAGGTCGAACCAGTCCAATAAGTAGCATTATTCGGGGGCATATAAAATATAAATAAAAACGTTAATAAAGACAAAACTATCAAAATAATTTACAATGAAGTTAATAAATCATATTTTTATGGATCATTCCTGAGCTTTATATGCCATTAGAGTCATTCAAGGAATCAAGATTGTATTAATCAAGAAAGTTGATCTTACCATGTCCAGATCATCAAATTCTTCTCTATGGTACTTCTCATAAGCCTCAGCATCATCCACAAACAAGCTTGCATCTGAAAGAAATAGCTCCCGACCACTGAAGGAAGAGTTCCATCATGATATATTAGCTCCAATATTACACGACCTCATCAAACAGAGACAAAAATCATTAACATACCTCATGCGATCATTTTTCGCCCTCTCTGCCTGAGTTGCAGAAAGGGCAACTTCCTTTTCTGCCATCTTCTTCCTCTTCCATTCTTGAAACAGCTCAGGAGTCATTGGAGTTGAAGTGGCGACTTTCGCACGCTTTAATGAGATAGAACAACAATGATAAATTATTTCAAAGGAATAGCACAATCTTTGAAGAGAGAAAACCACAAAATGACTAGTTAGGAGCAACAGACAATGTGCTAAACTAGGGGTTTTGTGTTTAAGGAATTACATTTTCGACACCAAAATCTTCGGAAAATCACATAAAATTTTGAAACGTTGACATAAATTTTCATATTTACCAACAAGCCACTAAATATTTGTTAAAAATCATAGCTTGCCTTTTGATGTTGAATTTTCCAAATTTACAAACAAGCTACTAAATAGTTGTTAATGAACTGAAACTTGCATTTCCTTTAACTCTCTTACAATCTAGTTGATAATCACCAAACCATGGTAAAGTATTACTATCCCCATTTCTGCTGATTCCTCACAACCCATCAAAGCTCTTGCTTCAGCAGCATAAATGCATGACCCAAGGGTTCTCTAAAGACAGCCATTGTCAGTAATCAAAGGGTTTGGCTACCTACAAACATAAATACAAACCATATGCAGATGGAATATTCTGTCAACATGTTAATGTGAATCACATAACTGAAGTTAGATTACATCATAGAATTTAGTGTCTTGCAAACAAATGAAAAGATTCTCGCGTCACAAATATAACATACCAAGATCTTGACGGCATAAATTTCCTCTTTGTATTTGCATATAACTTTGCATGCACTGATGCCACAGATGTATACACAATGAAACAATTACTACCTGGTCCTCTATCTCCTCTTCAATGGAAATCTTTTCAGTTTCCTCGTCCAACAAGGCCTTCATCTGAGATTTTAATATGTATCCAGGAGGCAGAGCATGCCTGTAGTGGCAGTCTTTCCCACCATTAGGGCACACCCAAAACCAGCCATACTGTTTCTTCTCAACCGCCTCCAGGAAGTATTTGCAAACCTGCATAGAAATCAACTAAGATTCAAACCAGCTGTAAAAAAAACTTAGTTTTGCGCACTTATCAGTTATCTCTCAGCGATGTATCATAGAAAATGGAACATTGGAATTTATCCGTGAGTATTTGTGTCTGAGGGTTTACATTGCATTAGTTACTGAAGTTTGGGAAAGCAAAAATATGCATCTAGGATGTGAATGGTAAATTACACTACCAATAAAAAATTTGCATTACAACATATTTCATATCATGATTGACTTGCATGTCTTCCTTTAAGTGTGGGACTGATGCGGAAAAGTATTGTGTCATTTACAAAGGGTTTTCAAGGTTAATCCCGACAGTCCACGTGGCATCAAGTTGAATCAGACAAAACCATATCAACCAACCCAAGCCAAACCATGATTCCCAAACCCCATTTGAAGGAGTTCGGTCCATCTTTACGTACAATCCCGAGCAAAGGATTCCCAACAACCTCCATAACTTCAACAAGAAAATACCTTCATAGACTTTACAGTAGTCTCCAAGTTCCAATTTGGAAAGGGGTGAGGTCTCTAGTGAATGATTTAGTCCATTGCATGTGAGAAAAAAAGATTCCCAAGGGGGAACAACCAAAAAAGGGTTGAGGTCAACCATAGATTGACTCTCTTCCCAGTGGAGTCATCTACCTCAGCTTCTACAACCTTATGTACCACTCGTGGCAGGCACTCGGGTTCGAATGTCTTGCACCTGGCTCCAAACGAAAGCGAGTTGATTCTCTTGACCTTTAGCGCCAAGCTCTTTTCCCTTTTTTCTTTTCGGAGAGAGTTTGATCTCCTAAATCTTAACCTGACCTCCACTGCTTGCCAGGTCAGTGATCCAGATTTCTCAAAGTCTCAGACGATGGCCACGATCCTTGCAACAAATGTGGCATACGTCCCTAGCGACCTGCCCCCACTAGGCCTGTATGGTTGTACCTCTAGCAGGTGAAGGAGTATTAATGTCATATCCATGATAAGAACGTGCCTCATCAAAAACACAATTACCCGACAACACTAACACACTAATTGGCCAAGTGGCAACACCTCAGCAATCCTCCCCATGCTTGTGACAGGCAGGCGACAATCTGAATCAAGATTGACTTCTCCAAGTAACCAAGGCCTCCTCTAGTGACTATAAATAGCACCTTTTTTTGCCTTCAGTAGGATCTTTTTTGTCTCCCTTGAATCGACAATGCACAAAGACTAAGGGGAGAGAGAGAGAGAGAGAACATAGACCAATGCATCCAGAAGCAACCCGACACCTTTGAGGACTAAGTCCTACATCTTTGTACTTAATGACAGATTTCATCCTCCCCTTCCTCCAGAGACTGCCTCTTGTATTAAAAATCATTTCACATTCTACACAAATTTTAATATTAAAAATTAACTTTATTACACATCCTACACATACTTCAATTATAAAATCAACTTTATTTCATATCCAACACAATTGACAATAATTAAATAACTTTATTTTACGTCATAATATTAATATAATTTTCTCTCTCTATATCTTAAAAAACTTAAAACACTCAAAAAACGTACTCCAACCTAGGGGTGGCAATATATGACCCGACCCGTGAACCCGACCCGAACCTGACCCGCAAATTTCGGGTATGGGTCATGAATTTTGACCCATTTATTAAACGGGTCAGGTTCGGGTTGGGCATAATCGGGTCGGGTAGGGTTCGGGTTGGGCATTTATTAAAAAAATACTCTATAAATGGATCGGGTCGACCCGCCAACCCGACCCATTTATTAATCGGGTCGGGTTCGGGTCATGAATTTTGACCCATTTAATAAATGGGTCGGGTTCGGGTTGAGGCTATTAGGGTCGGTCGGATTCGGGTTCGACCCGAACCCGACCCGCCGACCCATTTTGCCACCCCTACTCCAACCAAACGAAGCCAAAAACTAAAATTGATCCACTTAACCTAAAGTAGAACTTCCGGCAGAGATTACCAAATGACATTCAAAAGTATGTGTGAATGTATTAACTTCAAAAATATGCATGTGAGATTCATATAATCAAATAATCATTATACAGCCACATATAACCCAAAAACTGCAGGTGTTCCGAGCATTAAACAATAAAAACAATGCTTTAATCCAAATTGTCCACACTATGTGCATGATGACCAAGGATTTTGTACA
This sequence comes from Apostasia ramifera, assembly GCA_019297695.1. Classification (NCBI taxonomy): domain Eukaryota; kingdom Viridiplantae; phylum Streptophyta; class Magnoliopsida; order Asparagales; family Orchidaceae; genus Apostasia; species Apostasia ramifera. Next base: position 607,455 of record JAEMOT010003567.1, read on the forward strand.
GAGGGTACAGGCCTACTGCAGAGTGGGTTGTTTACTTGTCTCACACTGGAAAATGAAAAATTCCACAAGAAAAAGAAGAGAGACAGGAACATTACAAAAACAACTTTTTATACGGAAAACCATGAAAAGAAGAAAAACCACGAGGTGGAGAAAAAAGTTTCACTAATGGAAATGAGTGTAGTTTGGGATTACAAGCTTTTCCTACAACAGCCAAGAAGGAAGCTTGAAGTTCAGAAAGAGGGAAAGCCAGATAACATTGACCCAAAAAAAGGATCATAAAGCCTTTACTGTGATATAACTTATAGCAGCTAGAATGCAACTGTATTTGCTTCGTCTTCGGAGAAGTAGTGGCAAGCTACCATGTGGATCATTCATTAACTGCCAGACGTCATGCTTGTATTAAAGGGGAGCTGTTGTGATGATGCCACCCACTACCGATGGGCTCGATTGCAACCATGAAAGATGCTTTCCATTAATGTTGACTTGGCATTATGTGCAGATGTATCCCTCGAGGAACATAAAGGATGTCAGAGAGCTCAACCACGGGAATAAGTTCATCAAGGGAGTACATGCTAATGTCAAAACATTGACAAGATGGAGGTGAGGGGGATATGTTCGCTGTGAAATGTTGGACCTCAAGACTGGACTTCAACCTTGGAGATTGGATATTCATGGAGTAAAGAAGCCAAAGCCTCGAGATGAGAAAAAGGATTTTGGCGTGGCCCTTTGCCTTTCACTCTTGCTACAAGGATGTCTAACATGAAAGCACCGCTGCCAGGATTAACAGTGTGATAAAATTGTTTCCTATTATAAGACTATATATGGTAATATCTCTATACATGATAATCACCCCACTCACATGTATTAATCTTGGCGTAAAAGGCATCATACAGCATTTATAGCTTGCACATAGAGTAAGTAAGAGTTAACACTTCAAGAAAAATTTGATCCCTGTCAATTGAAATTTTTGAAAAGTTTTCTGCATACGAAATTATGCTCTCAGAAGTATTAGATATGCATGCAGTGAAACTTCGCTCTACAGGATTCCGTGTGCATCCCTAGTCAAATTCTTAGCTGCTATCACAACATACTGCCAAATCAAAATTTGATAAGAAGGGAAACATACAATCTCAGTTGGCTTGTTTTGATTATATTCCGATTTCTTAGACTCAACAACTTTTTCAAGCGTTTCTTGATCCCAATCCTCCATTGTCCCTAAAGCCCAAATTGGATGAATCACAGTTAGTCAACTAACACCAACTGAATATAAAATGGAATTATAAAGTTGCTTACCATCTCTCTCCTGATCACGTTTATCACTATAAATGTCAATCTTCTCGCCCTTCCTTTGCACATTCAAATCATGAGAAAACTTGCACTTGAAACCTTTGGCACATTGCCCCGCCTTAAAGAACTCACACAGGATAGACTTCGGATCAACACCTAACCATTGCCCAGAGGAAATAGAGCAGATGAAATCGATTTAAAACCAGTATATAGCTTCAGAAGCAAGGATTGAGATAATACATACCAACAGGAACTTTGGCCTGGCTAACCGCGACCTTAAATAGATCATTCAGCTCCTTCTCTCTAGTCTTCTCCTCCTCCTTCTTCTTCTGCTCAAAATGATAATTTCAAGGGAAGGAAAGAAATTTTTTAACGATACGAGGATGATTCTTAACTAGAAGAAAGAGAACCACAAAGAGAGAAGACATCATTGCCTTGGCCGCCATTTTGGAAGCGTCGGGCTTCGGCTGGACTGCCTGCTGGAGGCTCTGCACGTACTTCTGGACATTTTTGCTCTTGCTCTTGTTCTTGAGGCCGAAGGTCTTGTCCTCGACGATCTTCTGCTTCTTCGCAAGCTCCGCCTTAGACTGCTGCTTCGGCGGCATCTGGGATCCGCATCAAGATGGAAACTCCCGCGGGAGAAGAAACCGTCGATCGGGGATCAGACAAGCTCTTCGTGCTCCTCTCTCCCTCTCTCTCGCTCTCGCTCTCTCTCTCTCTCTCTCTGCGCGAAGAAGGCGAAGAATGTGCAGGGTTTCGCCGTCCATTCGCTTCGCAAGGATTCGTTCGAATCTTTAAGATTCGCGCAGATCATCAATGGCTAGTAGGACCGGACATGAGCCATCTGCTACCGTGCTCGGTTTGGCTTCTTTTTTCTTTTTTTTTTTTTATGAAAAACTTTTTTTGATAATTTTTTTTGAAATAATTACCTACCTACACAATTTAATTTTATTAATATTTTACCCGTCCATTCTTAATTAATTATACTATACATATTCAAAATATTATAAAATCTTACATACACACATTTGAGTTAAAATTTAATCAAAATTTATTTAAAAAAAAATATTCCATTAGTAGATCATTAAATATTTTTCTCTTTCTCAATACCACACTAAAGCGCTGATTTATCCTAAAATCAATTCACGTCGCGGATGTCTTCTTCCTTTGTCGCCACCTAAACATTAAGGTTTTAGAATTTTCACTCAAAATATATTTAAATATCCTTAAAATAATATGATGAATGGCTCAGATTTTTTGTAATTTAATTATAGTTAGGTTATTGAAAAATTATGATTACTCGTTATAATAGAAATAAGTTAAAATGTGTGTATGTAATATTTTATAATGCTTTGAGTGTGCATAGCACAATTAACTAAAAATATATGAATAAGTCATAAATAAAATTAAATTATGTGACATGTAGGTAATTATCTTTTTTTTTTTATCAAGATTGGCTTGGCTTCTCTAGATCCTAAAATAGTTAAATTAAACAATCAAGAAAAACAGTCACTAAAAAAATTTAATTAATATTTCATTAAAATTTAAATTTATCATAAATTTTAATATTTTTATTTTATATAAAACATAAATTTTAATTTTATTTCACATTTTTTATAAATTTGAATATTAAATTAATTTTATTTCACATTATTTAAAGCTTTATAAGATATTACATTTTTTTAAATAATTTAAGAATTAAATTGCTTTCATACATTACCTTTAACAGTGCTACCCTAAAATGGGCCAATAAATATTTTAGTCTTAAATTCACATTAAACTCAAATTTAAGTATAAAAATTAATTTTATTTTACCTTTTTTTTATGTCAACAACAAAATTTATAAAAATATATTATTACTAAATTTAATATAAAAATTAATTTTAGTTTATATTTTATATAAATTTTGATACTAAAATAATTATATTTTAATTCATTCAAATATAATAATATTTTTTATAAATAAATTTTTAATAGGGTAAATTGCATTTGAGTCCCCATAGTAGATAATTATTATCATTATAAACGCTTTCATTATTTCTTAAAAAAACAATGTCACATAATTAAAAAGCGCTAGTATTGCAATATTTTCTTTCAATAATTGATTTTATGAAAATTGACATTGTAAATTTTTTTTTTTTAAATGGTTCATGATCTTGCTTGTATTTTAAACAAAATATATCTCATCACAAGTAAATTTTAATATTAAAAATTTACTATATTTTATAATATATATAATTTAAAATAAAAAATAATTTTATTTCCATCCCATATATATACCAAAATAATAACTTATATTATATCTTAGTTTAAATTTATTTCACATAAAATAAAAAATAATTTTATTTCACATCCCATGTATATACTAAAATATTAATTTATATCACATCCCATATATATATATCAAAATACTCGATTCGAGTATTTTGGCCTAGATGTGAAATAAAATTGATATAATTATTGAAAATTATTGAGAATTATTATTTTTAAAATTAATATCATTTTGGTTCTCGCACCAAACAGAACCATAGTAATTAATTTTATTTCACATTATTTATAATTCTCAATATAAAAATATCTTAATTTAAATTTAATTTTAACATTAATCATTGCAGAACAAGAAAACCTTAATTATAAAAATTGAAATAAATAAAATAATTTGAGGGTTGGATAACACATATTTCATATTTCAACATTATCTTAATGTTATGTCATATTATTTAAATATCATAGCATCAAGATATTAATTTTTAATTAATAATTTTATAATTTTTTAAAAAATTATTTAAAAATGATAAATCAAATAATTATTTTTTTATATAATATGATAGATATTAAAATAATATTAAATCAAATTCTCCCTAAATATATTATATCAAATCTATTTCTTTGGCTTATTAATAGGCCTGTCAATGAATCAGATCATGACTCGATCCGATCAGAGTTTCGATCCGATTAAACCTTTAAATGAATTTTTTTTGACCCGTCAATCCGCCCCGTTTACTGACCTGATCCATTTACAAATAAATGAATCGGATATGGATCACCATTGACCCGACCCGTTTAAAATCTGATCTTTTATGTAATTTAATTTATAGTTCATATATGGATACATTGTGGCTAATAATCTTTTTATTGGAAGGCTCAAGTAAAGAGTGTCATTATAATTAATTAATAAAAAAATCTCACAGATTTTATTAGTAAATTATAGTTTATAGGGTTCAGTTTATATTTCACAATATATATGTATATATATTGCAAATGTTAATTTTTATATTAAAATATTTAATTAATTCATAAAAATATAATATTCTTCCGTTATTTTATTTTCAATAAATTTAACATTGTTTTAAATTTGATTATGAAAATTACTTAAAAATAACTACTTTTATTGTAAATGGATTAAATCTGAAAACCCGAGTTCCAAACCGATTTGATTTCCGACCCGAGAGGATATGGATCGACCATGACCCGATATGATATATAACTCGAACCGACATATATAGATTTGGATTCCGAGTCGGAGTCAACCCGACCCGAATCCGATCCGTTGACAGGCTTACTTATTAATACAACAGCCTTATCATTGATCCGCGTTTATAAAAAAGGAAATAGTTTTTCGAAGCAGATTGTATCAAAAGAGAGTTGCACGAAGTCGACCAGATCTCACACAACATCATAAAGGCTATAAAGCCTAGCATCATCACGAGAATCAACAGCTACAAGTAGATCTTGTTATCGAACATATTATCGACATATTATTTTCATTCCAGGACTGTAAGTTAATTAATATATGTAATGCACAATAAAAATAAGACGAATGATTTTTTGTGCATAATATTATATTAGGTAAATTTTGCGGGGACAGGAGTATACCACTTCCCATCAAGGTTTTCAAAATCGGACCGGACCGATCGGTTCGACCGATTCAATCGGGAACCGGCCCAAGGTCCGGTCTGGTTCAATATTAGACCCGAAATTAAGTAAAAGTCGGGTTGGACCGGTAAAAATCGGTCCAACCGCCAAACCGGACAAACCGGAATTATTATTTGAGCTTCTTATTTTATTTTTATATATTAATATTTGGGCATTAATATTTTAATATTGATGTTATATTTTGAATAATAATTATTTTATATAATGGATGTTTAGCTAATTTATTATTTTTTTATCATGAATTTATTTCGAATTGTTATAAAAGAGATAAAGTATTTTGAATGACAAATTGACAAGAAAAGCAATTATATTCGTTTTGTTTTGTAATTTTTAATTTTTTATATATTTCTTGTAGTAGTAATTTTTTTAAATTAGTTGTACTATTTTATTCAAAATATTTTTTATCATATTTTAAAAATTAATCTCACATTTAGAAAATTTATATTTAATTATGATGTAATTATTAAGTCATCCGGTTGAACCACGGTTCAATCGGTTGAACCACGGTTCAATCGGTTGAACCGATAAAACTATGAACCGGTTGATTGACCGATTCGATCTTCGGTCCTGTTCTTAAAACTTTGCTTTCATTGATCTCTGCAACATTCTCAAAAGATATCTTAATTTTTATACTTTATTTTTCTGTATTTTAGTTTGATACTATGATAATATCATCTTTAAAAAAAGAAAAAATTCTTGCATCTGGAGTAAAGCTAGCATTTTTAATCGAAATTAGGAACTTGATTGAAATTCACTCAATTTTTTATTCGAATTGAAAATCAATTGAGTTGTGTTTCGAATCATTTCTTTAACTCGAGTTAAATTTGACATGACGTGCCTCTATTGACATCTAGATAATGCTCTTTCCAGATACAAGAATTTCTCAAAATAGAATCCGCTTTGAGTCGCAAGTTTCATAATTTTGTCACTAGCTCCGACTGCTCCAACTTTCGGTATATTTCATAAAGATGAAAATAAGTTTTCATATTAAAAATAAATTTTTTTATCAAAAAATTACCGAATAAAAATAAGTTCTCAAGTTTGAGCAAACTTAGATGATTAATTCAAATTGATCAATCGATAGATTTTGAAACAATTTTTTGAATAGGTTCATATTAAATTACAAATTTAATATGTGAAATAGAGTAAATTATTTATAAGCATAATTTCATTTGAACTCACGAGAAAAGTCTTTAATTTCCATAAATCTATAAAATTTAAAAATTTTAATATTTATATGTTAAATTATTATTTTAAAAAAGTAAAATATATATTTAAAATTATANAACTAATTTTAAATTTAAATAAAAATATTTTTTTATTAAAAATTATGTAAAATAAAATTGATTATTTTTTAATATATATATAAGAGGAGAAATAAAATTAATTTTATTTTAAATTGTATATATATATATATATGATAAAAAAATAAATAAATTTTAATCTTAAATTTTAATCAAACGCCCCTTAACAAATCTTTTTTATATTAATTTCAAATTTATGACAAATTGTTATGTAAAATAATATTTTTATCTCACACTCAATACTAATTTTAATATTAAATTTAACTCTATCTCAAATATTATGCATGTTTTATTAAAAAAACATCAACTTTTTCCCTCATAAATGAAGCACTTAATATTTAAAATAAATAATTATATAAACACCACTAAAACTTATATTAAAAATTTAATATACTCATCACTAAACTTAGATAATAAAACTTATAACTTTATAATATAAATTGTACTTAAATTATAATGACAAATATATAAGTTTAAAAAATTTAAATATTAAATATATAAAATAATTAAATTTTATTGATATATATATATATATATACAATTATAAAACTAAATAATTTTATTTTTTATCATAATCATTAAATGTGAGACAATTCAACCTTTCACATGACAATCTATTTACATGGTATTTACTTCTCCTCCAATAACCATTTTTTATTCCATAAAGTGAACACACATGAAGAGCTCAGTCAAGCACTTGAAGGCACAATGGGTCAGAGATCTGTTCGGCATAAGAGTAGAGATTAGCTGACCTGAGTTAGTTAACCAATATATAATTTACTGATGTAAGAGAATTTATATTTGACTGCCAACTGGGGTTATCCTTAAAATTCTATTTAGCATATAATATATAATGGCTATGATAACCTAATTCATTTACAAGACTTAACCCATAGTTTGAGGCAGGGGGGCAGGAGGGGAGTTGAGGAATAGCAAGATAACGAGAGTAACATAGGATTTATTAACCCGGGTTAACAGAATTTTAACCCGGGTTAAATAAGTTACTTGAATATTTTTCGCAATCATAAGCAAGAAGGGAGTACAACCCGCATAAAGCGCCAACCAAATCATGACTTTGATACCCAATGTTAAGGGAGAATAATATCGAAGCTCAAATTGAGCTTAATATACAAATGAAGAAACTTAAGCCAATGAATAATTGCCAACCACTTACGTAACATCACAATTTGTTATTATATACTGTTGGGCAAATTTTTTTTTTTGATTTACCTTAAATAATATACCGCATCTGATAACTGTGATGGTATATTTTGAAGTTGAAACTTTCTAGTATTCAACAAAACTTCTTCTCCACTGAACTAAAAAAATACCACTAACATTTGTAGCGAGGGTAATATAGGATTTATTAACCCAGATTAATAGAATGTCTCCATAATACTATTTAGCTAAGGTTAATATGGTTAAATAAGTTAGCCCTACTAACCTAAAGTTGCCAAACAAGTCCTTGAATATTTTTCGCAACCACAACCCACATAAAGCGTCAACCAAATCATAGCTGTCCCCATGTTAAGGGAGAATAATATTGGAGCTCAAATTTTAGCTAAATATACAAATGAAGAAACTTAAGCCAATGAATAATAGCCAACATTTATGTAACACCATAACTTGTTATATAATGTCGGGCAATTTTTCTTTCTTTGATTTACCTTAAACATTATAATTTCTCTCACTACATCAGAAAATTGTGGTGGTGTAGTTTAAACTTAAAACTTTTTGGTATTCAAGCAAGATCCTTCTCCACTGGAGGGGCAGGAGGGGGGAGTTAAGGAATAGTAAGGTAGCCAGGGTAACATGGGATTAATTAACTCGGGTAAACAGAATATCTCTATAGTACTATTTGGCTAGGTTAATGTGATTAAATAAATTAACCTCACTAACCTATGGTTGCCAAACAAGCCATTGAATATTTTTCGCAACCATAAGCAAGAAGGGAGTACAACTCGCGTAAAGCACCAACCAAATCATAGCTTTGATATGTCATGTTAAGAGAGAATAATATTGGAGCTCAAATTGAGCTTAATATACAAATGAAAAAACTTAAGCCAATGAATAATAGCCGGCACTTATGTAACACCACAATTTGTTGTTATATAATGTCGGACAATTTTTCTTTGATTTACCTTAAACAATATAATTTCTCTCACCGTATTTGAAAATTATGGCGGTGTAGTTTGAACTTGAAACTTTCTAGTATTCAACAAAGCTTCTTCTCTACTGGACTAAAACAATACCACTAACATTGGTAGCGAGAGTAATATAGGATTTATTAACCCGGGTTAATAGAATGTCTCCATAATACTATTTGACTAGGTTAATGTGGTTAAATAAGTTAACTCTATTAACCTATGGATGCCAAACAAGCCCTTGAATATTTTTCACAACCATGAGCGAGAAGAAAGTACAACCCGCATAAAGCATCAACCAAATCATGGCCTTGATATCCCATGTTAAGGAAGAATAATATTGGAGCTCAAATTGAGCTTAATATACAATGAATAATAGCCAACACTTATGTAACATCCCAATTTGTTGTTATATAATGTCAAAACAATTTTTTTTTCTTTGATTTACCTTACAATATAATTTCTCCCACCGTATCTGAAAATTGTGGTGGTATAATTTGAACATGAAACTTCCTGCTATTCAACAAAGCTTCTTCTCCACTAGATTAAAAAAACACCACTAACATCGGACAATTATGATACGTACTCTTAACACGCATCAAAGATAAAATGGCTTATCAAAGGTAAATAAAACATTTCAGTGAGAAAGACGATAAAAGATGAACAGGCTCATATTATGCCATAGTTTATCCAGTAGAGCAAGAAAGGCAAAAGAAGAGGAAGCCACATAGTATTCAAAATATCTATATCCACTCTTCCGCTATCCCAGGCGATATAGAAGAAAGCAGTGCAAAAACCACAATGAAAAACGCCTATGTAATCCATGATGTATAATCAGATAACTCATATCTCTATGTTTAATAGGGCAGAATAATAAATGCCTCCCAAAAAAAAAATTTTGGATTTTTTTTCCATTTTAAAATGCTAACATCTTAGGAGATGTATATTGAGGTATGCTGATGGATATATGTTGGAAGGAGAAGTATGCATGTGGGCATGTACCTTGGGTGCACGAACACAGCTTGGGGTTCAGCTCCTAAATAAGTTATGGGTGGTTGCCGGAGAAAGAAGTTGACCATGATAAGAGGCAGCGGTGGCCACGAGCTGTGGTTGTGGGGGAGGAGTGTTGATAATAGAGAATCCTGATGATGCTGCATGAGCAAACTGAGGGATAGAAGAGTCGCTGTTTATGCGCCAGGAACAGAATGATGGAGGTGGAGTTGGCGGCGCTGACGGCGCGTTCTTGTTTATTGCCATTCCCTGCACATGTGCGATTCATGGTGAGCAACAGTTTTAAGGCAAACAAGAGACGAGACTGATATATGATTAAGCATAATAGATCCAATGAGAATAACAGAATAACTAACATGAAAAATAAGAAAAAATCAAATTGTTATCACGTTAGATGAATTATGAGTGAAAAAAGTAGATATTACATTATGAATGGAACACCAGCAGCTGTTATTTTAGAGAAATACTAATGCAATTATGCACCGTTTGGTTCAATATTATTGTGATGCTAAGTATGTTATTAAGAAATATTATAAAATATTATAAACTTATCGCTCTAAAATAATATTTAAATATTATCTTAATATAATAATAGAAATAAGTGAGAGATAAAGTAATTAGTGAAACTCGAGATAACAAAAATAAATTAATAATATTATCGTCTTTTAATATAATAATATTAAATTAAATAAATAATAATTTATAGATAACATAGATATTTAGATAAACTGATAATTAAATAATACTAACATTTATATTGCATTGAACTGAAGGCCATCTAAATGTGAATTTAAACCGAGCATTTTTAGCAGAATGAAACAATGTCATTTTGACTTTCACAAAAACAATATTAATTTTGAGCTATATTATAGATTAATCCAACAAACGAAAATTTGAGTTCACTTTAATGCATGACGCTAAAACTTTAAGAAATTATGAGATGCTTGTTGAGATTCATAGAGTTTTGAGAAAAATTGCAGTATTCTAGGGAAGTAGAAGCCAGGGCATTAATAAATTGAAATTAACACAAAACATATATATATTTATATATAATTTAATAAAGCAAAATATTTAAAGCACACCACAAAATGTTAGGCCAACCTATTGGTTATTATGACAATGATATGATGAAAACTTTAATTAGATTATGCACATAGGTTTTGTGTGCATCTGCTCTTCAAGCTGATATTCACTAAAAGAAAGTTCAGTTGAAACCAATGCAAGAAACAATAAAGACAGAATTTCATGATGATACCGGCTCAAGAAACTTGAAGCAGCAGGAATTGCAGAAATAATATCCAAGAGTTCAAAAAGTTCAGTATGCGAAAAGCATAAAGCAATCCAACACATAATTATCAGATTGTATAGATAAAGGGGAGAGAATAAAATGAAGTTTAGCACAAATTTTGTATAGTACCTCGATGGTGGTGTAGAAGACAGGGCATGTGCTAGTCCAGGCTTGAGAATGCTCAGGTGCCACAACCAAATGATGAGGCTGCACAATCGGAATGCAAGCAGGGTGATCAATCTGTGGCACAAAGAAAGAACAATTTCATCATTCTCTTTATGACCAGCATGTGAAAATTATACATATCAATAGAATGGCAGACTTGATAAAAACGCAAGATTTAAAAATCAAGATAGATGTAATAAGGTATGACAGTGGCTAGGTCCAGCAATTATATACCAACACCCAATCGACCGTCGCTCAAACTTTAATTTCTTCAGAATCGAATATATTTCCCCTTAAATCCCTAGTGGGATTCACTTTAATTAACTCCACATATGCAATGCATATGTATTTATCATTTATATGTCACGCTGAATCTATATGACTAGAACATATATATAAACGTATTTTAAAATTCAACTTTAATATAAAATATAAAATACGTAATATAAGGTTTGTTACACAACTCGAATCACTAGAAAATTTACTCAAAATAACCCTAGAAGAGGAAGATTTTTTAAGCTAGCAAGAAAAAAAAATCACTCTTTTTTTACAAAGAAAGTGGATCAAGATAGAACCAGTGCAACTCAAGGGTTACATCATGGATAACCAAGATCAAAGATCACCACCACTCACAATGATTAATATAAGACATTTCAAATAATAATTAATGTAAGACGAACTTGAATGAAGCAATTAATTACCTTGATGTTCTTGCCATTAGCAGGAACAAACGAACCTAAATGGAGTTCCATGCCCATTGACTTATCAATTACTTTCAGATTGGAGGTAGCAGGCTGAGAAATACTCAAATTCAGGTCAATCTCATGGCCAGCGGCTGTTAATGCAGATAACCAGTCGTTGAATGAGAAAATATGTAACGAATAAAAAGATAAATTTCTTAAAAAGAAAATCTGGTTCAAAAAGGCCTCAATATTAACACCTTCACAGCCAGCCTTAGAAGGAAGCTCTGGTTGGTATAAGCTTGGCTCAAAATTGGTGACAGCCTCCCTTCCATTACATTTAATAGCTGCCTGGTCATAGGCCCTGATATCCAGATAAAGGAAACGAAAATTATGTTGGAAGGGTATATCCAAGACTAAAGAATTATAAAGATCTATATGTCAAATCCAATTCCATGCATCTGAGGACCTTGCAGCTTCAACTTCGCTATCAAATAACCCAAGGTATACGTACCTGCATGCAAGCATCAGCTTTCCATTGGTAAAAACTTCTCTTTAAAATCTTTTAACACTTCACAAAATTATTAAAAAATTCCACATTAACTCAAACTATTGTTTCTTTATAGCACGTATTAGAATATAAAAATATTCTTGAGTCACAACATATAAACTTAAGGTTTTAGGTCACTTGAAAACCAGCAATTTAACACAGTATCAAAGCCAGAGGTCTCAAGTTCGGTGAGCCCATTTATTTCCAAATATAAAGGTTTAAAAAAAAACCTATGCTAAACTCCTCACTACAAATTAAATAAGCTTGCATGTGACTGGATGTGTTACAAGATAAAATTATTCTTGGGTCACAACCTATAAACTTAACCTTTTAGGTCAGTTGGTAATCAAAGATTTAACAGCAAAGTTAACAACCTCTTAAGCTACCTAGACTATACATATCCTGGCTCCAACTTAAAATTATTAAAATAAAATAAAATTTTATTTTTACTTCAAAATACATAAATTTTAATATAAAAAAATTATATTATATCGCATTCTACACAATTCTCAATACATCAATAAACTTTATTTTATATTCCACATAATTTTTAATATAACTAATTTTATTTCTCATCATACATATATATTAAAAAAAGCCACAATATTTTTTCTAATATAACTAATTTTTTATTATTATTTTTTTATAAAAAATTGGAGGTCATTTTGGCCATGGCTATAGTCAAAATGACCTCCGACCAAATAAAATCAAGGTTTTAAGTGAAAAATTAGAGAGAAAAGGTCTTATACTTCTTCCCAAGCAGTTGTCCCATGCGAGCTTCCCACCGTCCACATTTGTGAAGAGTGACTCCTCTATATTTTGAGCTTCCCCTTGAAAATCCAGAGCTTTGACGACGAAGTATAAGAACAAATTCCTCCTTGGTTAGATTGCTCATCTGATAGTATACAGAATAAAGCAGACAACTTATTAGTCCATAAATGAAAGCTCAAATTAACTACATTACATGGCCCAGTAGACAAGCATCCAGCTCATGCCTGTTTCAAATCCTCCTCATAATCGCTAACATTGAAGTTGATATCAGCTTCAACTCCTCTAAATTTAATGGCAGCCCTATCATATGCCCTGAGATAATATTAAAAACAAAGAAAGATATAATAAAGGCCATTAGGCTGTTTCAAATTTGTAGAATCCATGGAACAGGCTGGAAATCAAACAATCAAATAAGGTTAAATTTACCTTGCAGCAGCATGAGCCGTGTCAAACCCCCCTGCAGGAATCAACAGCAACATCGATTATAAAATTAAGTTCTGAAAACTAATAAAATAATTCCAATCATATGTGAACAAGAAACACAAACAAATTGCACGCACCCAAATAAACTTGCTTCCCGCAATCCCTGAAAAATAAATTCAAGCTCGTTAAAATCTTATGAGAAAAAGGAATTTCTTAGTTAATCTACAAAGAAGAAAGGAAAGGGAACATGCATCTACCAGATGTGAGATTCCCATCTCCCGGTTCTACGATAGAACGTGACTCCCCGGTATTGAGAGCTGCGAGACCTCGGTCCCCGTCGGCTCTTCTTCACGAGTGGCTGATGTGGCTGAGAATGAAGGAACCCAATCTCCCCCTCCATCGGCGAGTCAGCCTGGCAGAAGTCGAGGTTGATGACATGATGCCTTGACGAAGACGACGATGACGCCGGCGGTGGCCCATCTGCAATAGCAAGGGGGTGCGGCGGAGGAAAGAGCTCACGGGTAATGATGCAGGCCTCAGAAGGGTCTCCATTGTCGCACTCGTCGACCTCCGCCTCGTCTTCTCCCTCTACATCGTCCTTCAGAATACCGAATCGAAAGCCCGGAGGAGCGTACGAGTCCTCCTCGCCAATAATGCTTGATCCCTCAGCATTAAGAACGGAGGAGTTCGACGTTCCGGAATCATCCTTATGGCCGTAGCCGGATCCCTCTGCGAAGAACTTCTCCGGCGCCAACGAAGACTCGCCAGATGATACCAAGTTGAGATCCAGCATCAACATCATGGATGGCCACTATAGCTCACGCAACTTCTCCGTTCTCCAGCTACGCTTCCGACTCTCGAACTATCTATCAGACTATCCCCTGATTTCTAACAAGACTCCGAGAACATAAAGCACACGGAACCGAATCGTCGCATTTATTACAGAGAAACGATTTCGTTCGCTACCGTCCCTCACCCTCACGCGAGCTCCAGGCTCCTCCACTTCTTCGCCGTAGCCGCCCTTCTTCTCCTATAAGCTTCTGAAGCGTAGAAGAAAGAACGAGAAACAATCATCGGAAACAACCTCGAAAGCGCGTAAATCAGAAATGACTAGAAAAAGCAAGATGATACAGCAGATCGACTTGGAGTTAAGTCGCCGGAGATCTCGGCGCCGGCGGAGGTCGCCGGCTGTGGCGGTTGAGAGGGAGAATCAGCGAAAGAGGAAAGCGAGCGGATGGGACGTGTAAAGCACGAGCAGGACGGATTATCGGCGTTTTGGCGTCGTGTTGAAGGATAGTAGGAATTTAATTGGCGGAATTACATAGAGATTATAAAATATTCTGATATTTATATCTAAGATAAAGTTATTTATATGTAAGTCGTTCGAATTTTATAGTATAATATAATATATTAAATTAGCTCAGTGTCATCGTCTCTAAAAACAATATTTTATTGGAATAATTACACTCAGGTTTCTGAATTTAAAAATTATTATCATACAGGTTCATATTTTTTTAAATTAACATTAAGGTCCTTAGTTTTTAAAAAATTATTATATAGGTTCTTTTTTATTTTTTTATTATTAAAAAAATTTAAAATTACTATTATACATTTACCCTTCTCTCTCCACCCGATCTGGCAGCCGCACGACCACACGCAGTCGCCTCGCCACTTCGCACGGTTGCCTGTGGCTTCGCGTCGCTAGGCTGGGTCGCGTGGCCACCGGATCTGGAGGAGAGAGAGGGGGTCTCCTCCCGATCTGGCAGCAGCCAGCTGCGTCACGCGGTCGGGCGTCGACTGTGCGCGGCCGCACGAAGCTGTCGGATTGGGTAGAGAGAGAGATAAGGGTATAATGGTAATTTTAAATTTTTTAATAATATATAAAAAAAAAGACCCATATAATAATTTTTTAAAAACTAGAAATCCGATGTTATAATTTAAAAAATATAAAATTGTGTGATAATGAGCCTTAAACTCAGAGACCTGAGTGTAATTATCCCTATTCTATTTATATTATTCATAGATTGTTTATTTATATTATTCAGTTTGAATAGTCCGTTTGATTTCAGGATTCATAAAAATTAATTAAATTTTTTAATTTTTTTTAAATATATATAATATTAAATAAAGTGAATTGATTATATTAAAATTTATATAGAATATAAAATAAAATTAATTTATTTATTAAGAATTATATTTAAAATTAAAATTTGTGTAGAATAAAATATAAAATAATTTTTAATTTTTTTTGTCGTGGCTATTTTGGCCGTGACTTCTTTTTACATGAACTAAATTGGGTCTTAGCCATCCACGTGGCGTCTTTTTAAATTCAAATTGAATTATTTTAAATTAAGATAATCGTTTAATCAAGTCGATCCGACGCAAGCCAAATAGAGTCAGTTGGCCATGATCCCAAACCCTGAAGATCACAGAAGGCATTGTTGAATAAAAATCTCATTTACTTAACTAATTAAAGGGCTTCTAAGTTTTTTTACTTTTAGTTTTTTTTTTTTTTTTGATAGCCCTTTAGTAGTCTTCACATAATACTTTTCTCTTTTTAATTAGTCTATTAGACTCTTAACCCATATTGGGGTTTTTCGAGATTTTGTGTCAAACATGTTTTCAATTGTAATGACTCGCTTAAGAAATATCTGTTAATATATATAAGTATTTTTTTTATTTAATATGAGTATATCTATAATCTGAAGACTTTAAAATAATTATTGCATTAAAAATACAATCTCTTTAGATTTGTTTTAATAGAATATATTTTTAAAATTTTCTTGTCATTTCTTATCACTGACCGTATTAAATAAGAAGCTTCCTCTTATCTTTCTCCCATCATTCGTATTAAATAGGAAGTCTCCTTCTGTCTTCCTCCCACCTCCCAACCACCAGCGGTCCCCGCTCTATTAAATTTATTTCTCCTTATAAATAGGCCTCAGAGCCCTCAAACGAAATCTACAACCTCTAATTTACCTATGTATTTTTAGCACATCTTGGTACGACTCTCCCTATTCTTCTTCAGTGGCGAGACTTTACTAGAAGAGGTAAGTATCCTGATCTCACTAAGTTTAAATTATATTAGGTAATTTTTCTTATTGACTCAATTTGATTAGTTTAACTCGAGTTTAACTAGTGATTGACCTGTCTAACCCGTGTCAACTCATTTAACCTATGTCAACCCGCTTAACCTGTATCAAATACGATAAACTTGTGTCGACTCGTTAAACCCGAGTTAACCCGTTTGATCCAAGTTGACTCGGCTTAACCTGTTTTGACCTGTTTGACCCATTAACTCGAGCTGACTCAGTTTGACCCATTTGACTTGGTTTGACTGATTTGACCTGTATTGATCAATTTTGATCCTTTTGACCTGTCTGACCTATTTAGAATGAATAAACTCATGTAACCTAAGTCAATATTTTAAATTATTAAGTCCAATAGTGATTATTTCATATTGAACTTAATCAGGATAATTTTATTTGAATCAGAGAACGCGTCATCCACAGACAAATCATTACTGCCTCTCATCCAGGTAAATAATTTTTACTGAACTTAGGACATTGTGATTATTAAATTAAAATAATTAATATATAAAATGATATCAATTATATTCTGTGAGCTATATTCTGCATATTCTGCATGGCTTTATGCCGATATTCTGTTGAGCTTTATGCCGAGATATTACACTGGGTTACGCTAAACCTATATATCCTGAGATATATGATGATATGATGCGCTGAGATCCCGGTAGTTGACAAACCACTTTTTGGAGGTGTGGCGTCGTGTGGGGGACGTACCTACATCCTGTTATTCTATTGTCACTTTGGTGACATATTTGTTAAATCTATTGTCACACTAGTGATGTATCTACTACTTATATTGCCACACTGGTAATATATATCTGCTGATTCTGATTATTTATCGATTTAAAATCTATGAATACTAATATATATGCAAAGTATGATACATGAAAATATTATAAACTAATAATATAATATTACAAAGTATTTTGATGTCCTGATCTATTAGTAAATTAAGCTATAAAACCTCACCTAGCCTATTATAAGGTGGAGGTCATTTACTCAGTCTGTGTGATTGATGGTTATTTTTCAGGTAAATAATCTACTGTCAAAAGAAGACTGCAAAATTTTTCAAGAATGATATTTTCCTACATCTCGTATGGTCCTACAAATATTTATTTTTCTCTCCCAATTTAATTACTTTATTTCTCTATATTCTAGTCTAAGGTTACCCCAAGTGACCTGTCTGGTGTTTCAACTTATGTAATTCTGAATTGTTTTTAATAAAGATATCTTTTTCTTATAATCTGTTTTCTGATTTTGACTGTAAGTCACCTCTTATTTTATGGATATTTGGTCTTTGAAAATGAGGGTGTGACACCAGTAGTATTAGCTTGTTAGTCTTTTTCCAAACATCAGAGCATGATGTTCTACCTTGAAATTCTTCTTTGGAGCTCCACATATTGTCAAGTGAGATTTTCTTTCTTGATATATTTATTGAAGTTTATAATTTTTACATTAGCAATTGTTTCCCAATAGATACTACCACAAATCACAAAATCTTTAACATTCTAACTGTTCTCATAAAAAGTTGCAACAGCTACCCAACAATCTTATAGATCAAAGAAACATGTGGTTGTTATGTAGGCACTGAGCACTGTTAATTGCCACATTAGCAAATTTTAATTACAAATGGAGCCCCTTCGCGGCTAAGAAAGGCATTGGATTCTAATTCGGAGTCAACAATTAGAATGCTCTAAGAATTTCTGTAAGTTTTATTTTACTCTTGAGAAATACATTTTGTTTTCTTATTCTCCACAATTATAATCACTCCCACAAGCCTATTTTCATTAGTAAATTTTCTCGACTTAACTCGTGGATACAGAACGATCTCTCTGAAATATGTAAATGTGTGTTATTTCTAGTTATTTTTTTTAGTATTTTTTTTCTATTTGCAAGGTAGTTGTTGAAGTTAAAAATCAACCAAAAGATCAGAAGAGAGATTTTTTGCGTGGAAACTAACTAAGCAGAAAACCATGATGCCATGCTGCCGGCAGCTTTTAAGACTTTTCACTATGTTGCTGTTGTTCTTACAGGGAACTGAACTGAAGAAAGGGAGAAGGAGAGGGAGAGAGTGAAGAACAGAGTAATCTAAAAAATGACCAACCCCTTTTCCTCATTACAGTGAGATGGTATAGTCTAGACTGATCCCTGAAGAGTCACTTCAAATGAATGGTCTCCATCTCCGACGTCAGGCCAATGATGACTGCTAGGTCAGCATTTCGTGACCTTGGTTATACGGATCGTACAGATCAAACAGGTAGACCATGCTTTTTAAAAGTGGCATGGGGTTTTGTACTTCATGTTGCGCATGGGCAGTTCGTTGTGGATACTTCGACATGGGTACTTCGGCCACAGCCTTTTTTCTGGTGATGTTTTTTCGACCTTCACCCGTCGTCGAGTTCCCCTGATGCTGATGTTATGTAGGCCTCCACATATATGCTCCAGATGTGTCAGCATGGATCCAAATGTAACAGTAGCGTTGCAGACCAAATCTTACTCCCTTAAGTTACAACACACAACTTTAATCAACTTTCAAAAAATACACAACTTCGATCAACTATTTTCTTCATAAACAATAATTAAGATAATAGAGCTTTTATATGTTGATTCATAAAAATTAAATGATTGCATGTAAGTCTTTCAATTTAAATTTTTTAAATTTATCCCTAAGCATATTACACAACTAGTACATAACAAAAAACTTACTTAACTAGTGACAAAAAATAATATTTTTTAAAAACAAAAAAATGCACTTAAGTCAAAAAAAAATATTTAATCTCATATTTATACCCTAAACCCTAAACTTTATCTCCTTTTCTCTCAATTTTTATCCTCCACCCTGCAAGATCTTTGCCAATTGACTTGAAGCCTTCCTTCACTTGCCTTTACGCTCCTCTATATGCTATCAGTAACTAATTGGGCGTCGTCTGCTTCTTGCTATAGCATCAGTATTTTTAGCTATCTGCTCTGTGCTTCTTTACCTTAATGCCAATAACTTAGTCATTATTTGGCTTTTATTATAATCGATGATTAACCTTTTATCCTCCATAATAAACACAAAATATTTTTTTATGAAAACAAAACTAACAAATGTGTAAGTTTAAAAGGTAACACAAGAAGAGTAGATGTATAATATTTATATGATTTAAGTTAAACTGGGTGAATCACATAATATGAGAAGACTTTGGCAGGGGTAATGAAATTTCCCCCTTTAATTTATTTACGCAAATAAAATACACAAATAAATTAATAGGAAAAATGTCTTTCAGCGGCTATGACTATGGATCGAAGATCCAAAATCGATTAAAAATTGAATCGATTTTAGATCGAATTAAAATCAAGTCGATCTAAATGAGCCGACTAACGAGCTTAAAGTTCGATTCGGTAATAATTTCGAGCTAATTTTAAGCCGGGGTAGGCTCGGCTTGTTCCAGCTCGAAATTGGCTTGAATTAAAATATATTTTATATTATAATACATATATATAATATAATATATATATATATATATATATTATAAACTGAGCCGATCTCGAGTCGGATTGAGTCGAGCTTACCCGGCTTGAGATCGGCTTAAAAAAAATGAGATTTGAATCGAAATCGGCTCGAAGTCGATTAGAATCGACTTAAGCCAGCTCAAAGTCGAACTCAATCGAGCTTGAGTCAATTTTGAATCGATCAAAATATAATTAATCTGATTTTGAGCCGGTATTAGCTCGGCTCGAAATCGGATCGGCAACAGCCCCGGCTATGGCCTGCGGCTTCAGTGCCGTACTGTTAGACCGGTGGTCGCCGGTGACCCGATTATTCTTACCGGTGTCTGATCGAGTCACCGACCAACGAAATATCTTCGCCGAGGGCATATCGCGAAGAATCCATTGATGACCGTCCATTTGCATCTGAATCTGATGGTCTGATCGAACTGCATCCAAGTAAGAATGAAATTTGATTGGATAATTGAAATTATTTCTATAAAAAAAGTAAAATTACAAAAATCCCCAACTTGTGGATTCTATTACAACTATATCCCAAGTGTTTATTTAGCCATTTAGAATTAATTTTATTGACTTTAATTTTATATTCATATTATACTAAACTTTAATTATATTTTATATCATGAATATATTAAAAATAAAAATAATTTTATTTCACATTACATATATATATTAAAATAATAATTAATATATGTTATATTTTTCACAAATCTCAATATAATAATTAATTTTATTTTATATTATACATAATTTTTAATAAAAAAATCTATTTTATTAAAATATAGGGACATTTATATAGTAGACATAAAAATTAAGCTAATTTACGAATTTCATCATAAATCTCAAAATATTACAGTTATTACATCTAGAATAGCTATTTTTTTATTTTTCGCACCCTGTAGTAAATTCTATTAGAAGATTTAACTATAGTTAAATCTCAATAAAATCTTAGCCATTGATCGCATCATTTAACCATCGACCTTCATGTTAGGGCATTGCGGAGCTGCATTGGTTCCGGCAGCAGTGTATTCATGAAAGGCGGCAGCGTATTCTCGCGAGGCAACAGCGTATTCACGCGAGCATCACTCTGCTATTTGCATCTTCTTCTTACGTAGGTATGCGAGCGGGCATCGGACCTTTTCTGAGGCCGGCGGTGACAGAACTCTGAAACTACAGAAAAGTCGATGCTCGCTCGCGATGCCCGCGTAAGAAGAAGATGCAAATAATAGAGTGAATACGCTATTGCCTCGCGAGAATATGCTGCCGCATCGCGTGAATACGCTACTGCCGGAACCAATGCAGCTCCGCGATGCCCTAACATAAAGGTCGATGGTTAAATAATGTGATAAATGAGTGAGAGTTTATTGAGATTTAATTATGGTTAAATCTTTTGATAGAATTTACTGCAAGATGTGAAAAATGAA
The DNA here is from genome assembly GCA_019297695.1 of Apostasia ramifera. Lineage (NCBI taxonomy): Eukaryota > Viridiplantae > Streptophyta > Magnoliopsida > Asparagales > Orchidaceae > Apostasia > Apostasia ramifera. The sequence continues at coordinate 629,019 of JAEMOT010003567.1, forward strand.
AAAATAGCTATTTTATATGTAATATCTGTAATATTTTGAGATTTATGGTGAAATCTGTAAATTAACTTAATTTCTGTATTTATCACGTAAACGTCCCTAAAATGTATCTTTATAAATAAACATAAATTATAAAATCCTAACAGTATTTGTAGAATTTTCTTTAAATTTTCTTTATTCATATAATAAATTAGAATTTTCAACTTTTTAAATTATATAATAACTAAAATATATACTATCCTAAATAAAGTCCTCCAACTTTTTTTTTTAAAATAAACTTTCTAAATGTTTGTGTCATTTTCATGCTTAGAGTTTCTTAAAGGATTCAAGAAAAAATATTTAATTGTGTTTATCTTCTCTCAAATAAAATTAATTTTTTCATTTAAAATTAAATTTTATTTTACATTCTACATACATTAAAAATAAAAAATATTTTACATTTCATAAATATGTCATGATAAAATTTAATATATATATATATATATAGTTAACAAATTTGAAAATAAAAGCATTTCTTATTTTAATCTGATTAAAATTAATCTAACAATATGGTTTAAATTATGGAATTTTTTCCCATAATTTTTCTGTACCATTAATGCTTTTCAAGCAATAATTATTTAAACCTAAAAAAGCAATAATAATATTAAATTAATAATATTTTAAATTATATATAAACTTTAAATTAACTTTATTTCATATTTTATATGTCTTTAAAACTAAAAACTACCTATATTCACATCCTATATATATATATATATAAAAAAAAATTTAATTTTATTTAAAATCTTTTACAAATCTCAAAATAAAAATAAAAAAATTAAGATTATTTTTAACTCAAATTAAAAATAACTTTATAAACAAATAATCATGTGTTATTCAATGATGAAGATTTACATACGCGAATTGTATTTAAGCTAATCTACACAAGATTGGCTATTTGAATCCCAAATGAATTGCATCTTACTAAATGAAATTACTTAGGCCTTGTTTGGTTCGAGTTTTTTTTAATAATTTTTTTTTAAATTTAATAAAAAATATATTAGAAAGTGCGTAAAATATAAAATATTTTAATTTTAATATTTATATCTGTGTTGCATGTGAAATAAAATTGATTTTATAGTTAAAATTTATATTGGGTAAAAAAATGACTTGAATAAAATAAGGCCTTGGAGGTATTAACCTTATTTTAGGAGAATATATTTAGGGGGTGTTTGGTTCAATGTTATCTTAACGTTATATTATGTTATCTAGAGAAAGCAATTGTTTGATTTAATGACATCTATAAATAATTTTCTATAAGATTATAAAATTATTAATTAAAAGATAACATCTAGATATCATGACATCTTGATTACATAACATAACATCATGATAACAATGAACCAAACGCTCCCTTAATGATATATTGTTGATCAAGACAACAATAAATGCAGTAGATAAGCCATAAAGGTTCACAATCAAGTGGAAAAACATGACATCTAGAAGCCAAGGGTTACACTTGCTTAAACAATCAATTAGAGAGGATAACGAAGGGCTAGTTACAATTAAGCATAACTTCAATGTGTTTCTTGCTACTTGAAAGCGGATAAATTTTAGATTCTTTGAAGCTTAAAAAGTCTTAAAGAGTTATCGTTCTAGCCTAGCATCGAGAGAGCATTATTACATGTGTTACATGTCTATCATTAGATTTGCAATGTCGTGTCAACCTAATGATCACGTGATGATATAGCAAGGTCATTAATACTCAAACAACGGAGGAGGATAGCTCACGTCCACCCATAGTCCTGTAACAAAGGATTTCTCAAGGAAGAGTTAATTGCATACTATAAGAAATCTTTCGATTCGTCTATTGTATATTGTATTTAAATTCAAGAAAAACAAGCTTATCCGGCATTTGAGGATATCTAGCTAATGAATATGTTACCTCTCGGTCTATATATGATATTGTCTCTTCAATTGATTAATTGAATTGTGCTATTGTTGAGGCAAATCTTGATTAATTGAAAACTTCGGCAAAATTTGAATCTTTTACAAGCGTTGTCACATTTATTGTCACATCATGAACTGGGAAAATTAGTACAACATTACTAATGTAAACGCTTTATGACTAGTACATATGATCTTGAAGTTTGTGTATTATTCTCGTGAATCTTTATGCTTAATCATCTTCATTCGTTTGCCATTATATGACATGATTTGTTGCTTAAAAGAGTAATGGATTAGAAGGTAAAGTCGAGATAGTTATATATCGGTGTTTATAACATCTCGATAATTAGGATAAAAAGTTTGTATACTAAAAACTTTATTCTTATTACTCTATGGTGCTCGTCTCTTTTTTCAAGAACCCTAATAGATAGGACAAATTACTAGTAGGTCCCTATATGAGTTTACCATTAGGATCATTTATTTACATAATTATTTTGCTATACTTATAGATTCCTATATTAAATTCATTTTGGCACCCTATTTTGCTATAATTTTACATTCATATTTTAAATTCTACAAACTTTAATGAAGAATTTCAAATAATATGAATCAAAATATAACTATACATAGATTGCAAGAACTTATTAGAAATTTACCATAAAATATTTTATTACTATACTTTTCATACATTCATGATTAATGCTCAAGATCAGTTATATATCGTCAATAATATGAAATATATTTTTAGACCTCATTTTGTTCAAAGTGTTTTTTAAGACTAACATAAAGTTTAGCTGAAAAAATCAATGTTATTTTACATCCAATACAAATACAAATATTAGAATTAACTTTATTTCAAATCTTACATACTTTTAAATATTATAATATTTTTTTTATTAAATCTAAAAAATAAAATATTTTTTTTTCTTGAATGAGGCCTTAAGGTTATGTGTTAATTAGGGTTAACTAGGAATTATGATAGGGTAATGCTTTATTTGATTTATAATGTCCATAAATATCTTAATTAAAAGAAAACACATTAGTGCATGTTTGTAAAATTTTAAAATCAGTCCTAACTTTTTAATTTCAAATAAATGAGTCCTAATTGCACCTTTTAAGCTTCAATTAGCAAGGCTCCTCAGCTCAACTATCAATTTCGATTATTCGTCATAAATCATTACTTCATAGAATACTTTGATTAATGTTACCATTATAGAAAATATGGGTGAATCTTTATCAATATTATTGCAATCAAATGAAATAATAAAATTAAAAATAATAGAAATAAAATTACAAAAACAAAAATGTTAAAAATAACTTCTTTAGAGATTGGGATGAAACATGCACTTTTCCCTTCTCATTAATTAAAAAAAAAATTGTATGTGTTCCTAAGATTAAAAGCTTATAGGTCTTTGCATCTATTTCTTCTGTTGACTTGTTCAAATTACTCTATCAAAAAAAAAA
>JAEMOT010003567.1:632886-661692 GCA_019297695.1 Apostasia ramifera
ACATCCTTATATTATCTAAAAATACAAAAAATAAAATAAAATATAATTATTAATAAATAATATGAGTCTTTTTATTTTTATTTTAAAATTTCACATACCTAATTGTTTAATTATAAAATACATCACTATAGTTGAAATATTTTAAAGAAGACTTTAAAAATGAAATAAGAATGTTATTATAGCAAATTGTCATAGCTTAATTAGAAAATATAGAAAGTGATAATTTCAACACAATGTTATGTACCTCGAGTTAAATATAATATAACAACAATTAAGTCGTTATCTCATTAAATCAAATTAGTTACATAAATTTATTATTTCAATTGCATTCTATTAAATAATAAATTCTTATTTAACTCTAAGTGCATATGAGTATAGTTTTTTGTCATGACTTTTTTAGCTTTCATTTTCCTTAATTTACATGAGCAAATGAAGCAAAAGGGATTTGAACCCTAACCTTCTAAGAAGAAGTCGGTCTGCATTTCTACTAGGCCATGTTATCAATTGCTTAAGTTACATATAATATATCAAAAAAATAAAACAAACACGGGGATGATAAAGGAGTAAAAAATTCTCGTAGACTTCTAAGATAATAGATATGTTCAAATTTCTGGCGAACTTATAGAATAATATGGATCAGTTATGCTAATATATACCTTTTGAAGAGCAAAATTATAACTTTATTTGAATAAAATCACGACGAATAATACCTTAATAAGATTAGACTAAGTTATGAAAATTAGTGTCAAAGACAGCTCCCTTAGCACAATGTAATTCAAAGGTGAAATATCCCAATTCAAAGAGTTTGAGGAAAAAAAGTATTTAGAGAGCTTCTTCAATAACAAAGTGGTAAACACCTCTACAGTAATAAGAGTCTACTTATTTGTAAGGTTAAATTTAATAAGATTAAAATTAAATTTGAATAGAGATAATTTTTTTTGAAAATTTGTGAATAATGTAAAATAAAATTAGTTATTATATTGAGATATATAAAGAATGTGATATAAAGTTAGTTATTATGTTGAGATATATGAGGGATGTGATATAAGTTAGTTATTATTTTAGTCATGCGTATAGGATGTGAAATAAAGTTAATTTTTAATATTAAATTTTATGTGTGATGTGATATGCCAGATTAAAAAAGTTATTAGTCACGCATCAAAAAAATAATCCTATTATAATCTTTTCTAATTTAATGATTTATTAGCCATCAAATTTTGTCAATTTTGAATCAAATCAAATGATAAAACAATAACAATAAGCTTACAAAAGCTAATCTTAAACATATTTAATCGAATATTCTATTTGCCCTTCTCATTAATGATAAGTCTTAAGATTATACTATAGATTTATATTATCTATTTTTCGAGGGGATGGTAAGCTTGTAATTTTTTTTATTAACGAAGGGTGTACTTTTAAAATTATTATCATCTTACACATGCTTAAGAATTAAACGATAACATCCTTTTAAAAAATCTTCTAGGTGTTAAGAAAATCTTCTCTGTGGCCATATTTGTTCACAAAACAAATTATTTAATAATTTTATTTTAATTTATATTCTTTTAAAATCTTTCATTTATGTAGTTTCTTATTTTAAAATTACAAAAAATTATTATGTCATTTTAATCATTACTTAATATATAATCAATTCATATAAAAAAAAATGTATAATTTGAAATGATACATAAATTTCATTCTCTTATAAACTTATTGCAAATCATTAACCCTTCCTTCCATGTCCATTTGTTCATAAAAAATAATATCTTGGTAATTTGTATAATCTCATGTGACCACAATTTTTGTTTTTTTCTCTTCTTATTTTATTTGTCCACTTCCATGAGAATATCATGATAATCTCCATCTTTTAATTCAAGGGATCAATCATTAATTGCCCAATATGCCTTTTTAACTCATTTGAAGGCATTTTCATCACCAAAAGCTTAAAACCTTGAACAATTTATTATTTATTCTCTCTCTCTCTCTCTCTCTCACCTTATTGTCTATTTTTTCTTTGAATGAGAATATCACCATAGGCTTGAATATTATTTCATTAGAGTTTATTATTATTATTATTATTATTTCATTAGAGTTAATGCTAATTGGCTTGGTTCTACCTTTATAATTAATTTCAATGCATTTGGACAAAGTAAATATTGGAAATTTTCTTTCTATTCCATAGTTAGCATTCTTCATATATACACAAAGCATCTTTTAAATTTATCTTAATGATAACTATATTTGCAAATATAAATACAACATGCATGGTCAAAATATTAAATTCATAATTATGTTGACAAAAAGAAAGTTCTCAAAAAATATATTTGGTTATTTTATTTGATAAAAAAAAAATTATAATGTATTTTTGATAATCTCCCACAAATTAATTCTTATACTCAAAATATTCATTATTGCACTCAATGAGATTTAAGGACCATTCATCTCTCTTTTTAAATGACTAAATTTTCATGATAATAATAATATAATACTACATTTATTTCGAAGGAATAAAACAAAGAAAACGTATTAATAATTAAAAAAATACTAAAATTTCATGAATATAACTTAGTTATAATAAAAATATATTAAAATCAATTTAATTTTATAAATTAATTAAAGTAAAAAAATAAAGAAAATTATTTAAAATATTCCAAATTATTATGAAACTAATTAAAGTTTTTTATAACCTAGCTAGTCAAAGTTAAAATAGTTTAACCAAATTAAATTAAATTAAAATTTTAAAGAATATCTATCAAACAATAATTTCATAATATATTTATTTTTTTACAAGAATGTCAAAAAAATAATTATTACTTAAGTGAGATGAAGAAATAATTATTTTATAAAATATTTGTAAAGTTAAATTTAATAAGGCTAAAATTAAACTTGGGTAGAGATATTTTTTTATTAAAAATTATGAATGACGTGAAATAAAATTAATTATTGTGTTAGGATATGTGAGAGATGTGATATAAGTTAGTTATTATTTTAGTAACGTGTGTATGATGTGAAATAAAGTTAATTTTTAATATTAAATTTTATATATGATGTAATATGCCAGATTAAAATTAAACCAAGTTAATTTTTTTACTTTCAAATAAACGGAACCTAACTGTTCTAAATTTACACAGGAATAAGTATTTCATGTTTCCTTCATTAAAAAAAGTGTAAATGAAAAAGCTTACATGCCATGTTTGGCGTGAGTATCAAAACAGGACCAAAATGGTACTAATTTAAAAAATAATAATAATAATAATAAATAATTTTTTTAAATCATTCTACACAAATTCAAATATAAAAAATATTATTTTACTTTACATACTCAATAATTTAAAATAAAAATATCAACTTTATTTTACATTCTAAACTAAAATATTCAAATTGAGTATTTTAATCTAAGATGTGAAATAAAGTTTATATTTTTATTAAAAATTATTGAGTATGTGAAGTAAAAAATATTTTTTTATATTAAAATTTGTGTAGAATAATTAAAATAATTTATTTATTATTATTATTGTTATTTTTTAAATTAGTACTATTTTGGTGCTCGCGCCAAACAGGGCCAATCTACATAAATCATGAGATCATTTTTATATAGTTTGCTGGATGATGCATGTGGAGGCAAAATAAATTAATTCGTAATATATTTTTAGGTAATATTAATCCATAATATCTATTTTTTATAAAAAAAATATTAATTTTGCATCAAATCAGATTATTTTATAGAAAAAAGAAATTACAGTATCTCTATAATTATATCAACATCGACAATCAGATTATTTTCATCGATTTAAATTCAATTATTTTTTTGTAAATGCTAATATTTTCTATAAGAAAACTTGTATTTATCTTGTGCTACCTCTACATCGATGAAATAACTCGACAATCTTCGTCATTATCGTGAAATTTTAGTCGATAAATTTGGAAGGAAAATTTAAGATGCCATGGGGTATCACTTTTTGTTTAAAAAACAGATTCTCTGATTCCTCATGAACGTTGGATGCTTTGAGAATTTCACCAGTTTTTTTTTTTTTTTTTTTTTTGGGATATTGAAAATCTCATCAGGGTTTTGAAGAGGTACACGTGTCAGCTTGTCAAATTATAAACATCACCGACGCCGATATGCGTTGAAAATAATTAAAAATTTTGAACACGTCCATGAGGTTTTTTTCTCCTATTTTATTTTTTAATAAATTTTTGGAACAAATTTTGATATGATTTTTTTCTGCATAACTTTTAAAATTAATTAGTAAAAAATTCTTTTAATTAGTATCTAATTATATTTTTATTTATAATTTTAAAAATTTCCCGATAATCCCGTAAACTTTATCTAATATTATAAACGAAATTCTTCAGTTATAACTAATTAATTTCTAATTTTATACTTTATTTTTATTTAAAATTTTAAAAATATATTATTCTTATATGTTCACTTTCATCATCTTCTCGCACACCGTTGTTGTAGTCTCGCTGCTCTTGCCGTACTCTTCGGATTCCTTATTATTTTTTAGGAATAATTACCTACATGCCACACAATTTAGTTTTATTTATGTCTTACACATTCATTCTTAATTAATTATACTATGCACACTCAAAACATTACAAAATCTTACATACACACATTTGAGTTAAAACTTAATCAAAATTTATTTGAAAAAAAATATTCTGTCAGTAAATCATTAAAATTATATTTTTACTATTAATAGTATATATTTTTCTCTTTCTCAATACCACACTAAAGCGCTGATTTGTCCTAAAATCAATTCACATCGCGGATGTCTTCTTCCTTTGCCGCCACTTAAACATTAAAATTTTAGAATTTTCACTCAAAATATATTTAAATATCCTTAAAATAATATGATGAACAGCTCAAATTTTTTGTAATTTAATTATAATTAAGTTATTAAAAAAATATGATTACTCATTATAATAGAAATAAGTTAAAATGTGTGTATGTAAGATTTTATAATTTTTTGAGTGTGCATAACGTAATTAATTAAGAATGAATGGGTAAGACATAAATAAAACTAAATTGTGTGGCATGTAGGTAATTATCCCGTTATTTTTTAATAAATTTTGGGAACAAAATTTTGATATGAATTTTTTCTGCATAAATTTAAAAATTAATTAGTAAAAAATTCTTTTAATTAGTATCTAATTATATTTTAGTTTATAATTTAAAAAAATTTCCGATAATCCCGTAAACTTTATCTAATATTATAAACGAAATTCTTCATAGTTATAACTAATTAATTTCTAATTTTCTACTTTATTTTTATTTAAAATTTTAAAAATATATTATTCTTATATATTCACTTTCATCTTCTCACACATGACACACCGTTGTTGTAGTCTCGCTGCCCTTGTCGTACTTTTCAGATTCCTCATTATTTCTTAAGAAAAATAAAATTAAAATTTAAGTATTTTTAAAATAAAATATTTTCTAAATATTAGTAAAAATTGATTAATTATAGTCATTTTTCAGTAAGTATTTTTTTTTATGATCCTTATTATTTTTTTAAGAGAAAATATTAAATTAGATTTTAGAGAAATACTATTTTTATTAGAATTAAAGCTCAGATTAATTATTATTAGGCAATGCCATTTGGACCGAGCAACTACTGGAAATTTTAAGTTAAAAAAGAAGTTTCAAAAAAAAAAAAAATACTATTGAATTTTTTTTTTCCATTCCATTTTTTTTTTTGATAATTTTCTTTTCCATAGTTAACAATCTTCAAATTTAGAATAAATCACTAAATAGGTTCCTATATTGTAAATTGCATCCAGGCTCCTGTGGTTGGGAGGGTATTATGAATTAGTCTTAAATTCAAAATTTTTTATTTTGATTCTTAAAGTTGTAAAATCATAAGAATTTTAGTCTCACTTTGACAACGTCTTTTTTTTGTTGTGTTTTTTTAAATAAAATATAAAATTTAATTATTTTTGATTATTTTAAATAATTTATATAATTTAGAAGACTGTTTTATCTCATATCCTTATCATTCTTTAAAATTTAATAAAAATTTTAAATTTAATTTTTATCTTTTTTTTGTTGCTCTAGACGTTCAAAATTATAAAGTATAAATATTAATATTTTGAAATTATATTTTAAAAATTTAAAAAAATAACTATTGTGAATAATTTTATAGTATAATAGTAAAAAATTAATAGTTGTTGTAATTGAATTTAAGCTATAATACTTTTACAATATTAAGGACTCAAATCAAAAATTTTAAAAAAATTAAAACTAATTTATATTGCCCTTCCGATTTCAAAGTCCCAAGTGCAATTTGCTCTTACATTTTTGTTCATAATTTTTAAAATCTTTCACTTAAATGTATAGAATAAAATTGTAGAGACTTATTAAATTTTTATTTTATTTTATTTTAAGTAATTGTTAATCTTAATTGTCATACCTTTTGACTAAGTTAATTTTAATGTGAATTAAAATAGACTTTAAAGAGAAAACTATATATAAATTTCAACAAAAATTATGAAAAAATTATGTAGTCTAATATATTGTTCAATTTAACTCGCGCTAAGGGGAGAGAAAAAAACTATTATTTGATTGTTATATATTATAAAGAGTACTTAGACTCTCTATTTCATGCTGATCAAAATTAAAAATATTTCATCTCAGTTTATCCTATTAAATGTTATTTCACATGAGTTATTTTTAATGCATTTTTTAAAATAATATACTTAACTATTTAAATCACTATTATAATTTCAACATTTTTTCTCAATATTTTATTTTATAACAATAATTATAAAAGCTTAAATATTATTATTTTTTTATGTAAAAATACAATTTAGAATAGCTAAAATTGACAGATTTCATGAAAAAGGACTCACATAGAACAACTTCTAGGAAGAAAGACCTGGATTGAAGATTTTCTTTTGGATCTGTATCGAATGGATGATCAATTTCAGGGACCGAGATGTAACTTTCCCTATTGTAAAATTTGGTAAATATAATTTCCCCGAATTTTGGAAACGTGTGGCGGTATCGGTACGGCGATTGTAAGGGCGGCGCACGTGGAGCCTTGCCAGCCGTTGATGGAGAAGTCAACGATCATGGTTGTCAAATTTCCATGGTCAAAATCATAGTTTCAACTGCCAAGCATAGGATTCAACGGTCAACGCATAGGGTTGACTTTGATTGAATCATTTGATCCAAAATTAAATTACTACCAGCCTACAGAAATTCTCCATATGGCAGATAGAAATGATTGAAGATCCAATGTTTCATCTAATATGTGAATTTGATTCGAATTTGAATCTATTAAGTGAGTCAGTCTCAAGTAGAACTAATCGAGCTAAGTCGAATTTGAATGACTTAGTGGTTATTATGTGAGTCAATTTCAATAATATAATTTATAGTTATTTTGTTTATTTCGATTTTGTATTAAAATTTATGTGTGACTTACTGGCTTAGTTAATACTTTTTAACGGTGCTTGGGCTACAGGATTTGAGCCTTATGCTTTGCCTTCGAGCTTGCGGGTTTGAACTTTGGTCTTCAACCTTCGGGCTTTGAGGTTTTTGAGTTTGAGCTTTCGGCTTCAGACTTGAGCTTTTGGGATTCAAGCTTTGATCTTCGATCATCGAGAGGCTTTAGGTTACAACTTTTGGCTTCTAGATTTAGGCTTGAGGCTTTGAGTTTAGGACTTCAGGATTGGGCATCTGGCTTGGCCGTTCGCACCTTAGGCTTCGAGATTTGGATTTCGAGTTTCAGACTTTGGGATTTGAGCTTCGGACTTCAGGTTTTGGGATAATATAAAGTAAATTTATATATAAGTTTAGTAACAGTACTTATAAACTAATAGACATGACTCATAATTAACATAAATTTACTTTATATTATCTTTTTGCATTTTTCTCAGGGTCTAAAACATCAAACATATAGTGTATTTATTGATTCTCGAAAATCTAACATGATATAATACTTGAATTTAATATATTTTTCGTATAAATTTCTTCATTTTCAGTATTTCACTCTTGTTATATATAAATAATTAATCGTATCTTAGACATTGGCTAAATTATTAAATAAGTCGTTGATGCACTAGAGGCCATAAAATGCTTTATTAGAAAATTTAAGACGGTGATATTTATGACAAGTCATGAAACTAATCAAATCAAATTCTTTTGATTCAATCTCAAGTTGAGCAAAAACTTTAGCCCTAAACTTATGTGAGGTTCATGTGGGCCTTTGAAGTGAAATTTAAAAAAAAAAGCGTTAATAGCAATTAGATCTTCGTAATTTAGGCTAATATGCATTCAGTTCTCTTTAATTTTAAAATTACTAAGTAGCTCCTCTAATTTGAAGTAATGTCAAAATAGATTTTTTGAAATTAATAAACAGGCTCCATGGAGAACATTTTCTCTAATTAATGAACTGATTTGATTAATTTAAAAGCTAAATTAATATTTTAGATAATAATAATAAAGTTTAGATTAACTTATTAATTAGAGAAAATATTATTTATTAAGTATTTTAATTAAAATCAAAGGACCTTTTTATATTTTACTTTAAATTAGAGGGCTTAATTATTTAATTTAAAATATAAGGAACACAGTTGCATATAGGCCCATATTAGAAAATCATTTACTATTAATCATAAAAAAAAAGTCCTACTCGAAATGAAACACAAACTAACATTAAATTGAATTGAGATTAAAAGTAAAATCGATTTAACTCTTATTCAAAATAATATGTGAATTCAAGCCTTTTCAAATAACATTGAAGGACGTATATGGTGCAGAGGATGTGCACATTCAAATGTTAAAATAATGCTGATAGTTGTTTGATATATTGTAAATGAGTTAAAATAAAAATAAAAGTGATTTGTCGAGTAAAATGACCGATTTGCTTGAATTTAAACTCATTGCCTAGCATTTCTGAAAGGTGCGAATAGAACCACTAATACCGCAGCATCTTCATCATATTTCTCAAATTAAATAAACTCGTTCGCAATCGACGTGGGCCCTGTTTGGCGCGAGGACCAAAACAGGACCAAAATAGTACTAGTTTAAAAAATAACAATAATAATAATAAATAAATTATTTTAATTATTCTACACAAATTTTAATATAAAAAATAATATTTTACTTCACATACTCAATAATTTTTAATAAAAATATAAACTTTATTTCACATATTAGATCAAAATACTCGATTTGAATATTTTGGTCTAGAATGTGAAATAAAGTTGATATTTTTATTTTAAATTATTGAGTATGTAAAGTAAAATAATATTTTTTATATTTAAATTTGTGTAGAATGATTTAAAAAATTTATTTATTATTATTATTATTATTTTTTAAATTAGTACTATTTTGGTCCTGTTTTGGTACTATTTTAGTCCTCACGCCAAACAGGTCAATCCTAGCTTGGCATGTGGAGCCAGAGGTAATCAATTCAATAATGTTGATAGAGGGGGAGGTGGCATTAGATTGTTCTACCTAAACATGATGTGGGCCAAGAATGTACAAGTTTTTCTACTTTTATCCATAAATAGAAATAGCACATGTTTCCAATTATAGTTCATTAGTCAAAATGGCCCATGCATGTATGTATGCCAACCAAATTATTTCAACCAACATGTGTCAACTTGAAATAAAATAAATAATAAATAATAATTTTATGAGAAATCATTATTTAGAATTTTTTTTTCAATGTAAAGCCTTTTTTATGCAAACAAAAAAACATAACAAAGCTAATGACGAGTTAAGTTTGCATAAGATTGAGTATATTTGAAATCAACTGTTTTTCTAGGTTCAAAATAAGTCGAAGTGCGACGAGAGAGTGAAGTATCTGTCTCGAGATAAATGTAGTTCTACACAATTTATTGATTGACCTCCATGTTTAACTAAATGATTGTCCCATATAATTTTTTTTTAATGAAAGATTTCTCATATAATTAATTATTTGCATAAATTAAAATCATTAAATTTACTAGCTTTGTTTGGAGTTGGTTTAAAGAAAATTTGGAGTCTTTGTATCTTATGGGCCCCAATTTTTACAATGCCCACAAATCATGGACAATGCTTTATTGGGCCTTGTTTGAAGAAGCCCATCTACACTTGAGCTTTATGTTTTTCTCCTAAATGGAAGTTAATAGTATAATTATAATTAAACTTTATGTTAATAATAAATAAATAAATTTTAATTTATTTTTACACAAATTTTAATATTAAAAAATATTATTTTATTTTATATACTCAATTATTTTTCATAAAATTATCAACTTTATTTCACATATTAAATCAAAATAGAAATGAGTATTTTGATCTAAGATATGAAATAAATTTAATAATTTTATGAAAAATAATTAATTATATAAAATAAAATAATATTTTTTTATATTAAAATTTATGTAAAATATAATAAAATATTTATTATTGTTATTTAAATGAATGCTTTTTTTATTCTAATTTTAGTCCTAAACATGACCTAAACATTTTATTGAATTAGAATCTAAGTTGAATCTGATTTGCATCCCAACAAAAAGTAAAAATCTCAAATATCCTATTTAGATAATTTTGGGATGATTTCTAGTAACATGAAAAATCATTTATTTATAACTTATATATTTTAGAATATAGATATTGTATGTTATTATTTTTTAATAGGGATAATTACCTATATGCCATACAATTTAGTTTTATTTATGTCTTACTCATCCATTCTTAGTTAATTACGCTATGCATACTCAAAACATTATAAAATCTTACATACACATATTTTAACTTATTTTTATTATATATAATGAGTAATCATAATTTTTTAATAACTTAATTATAGTTAGATTACAAAAAATCTGGGCCGTTCATCATATTATTTTAAGGATATTTAAATATATTTTGAGTGAAAATCCTAAAACTTAATGTTTAGGTGACGGCAAAGGAAGTAGACATCCGCGATGTGAATTGATTTTAGGACAAATCAGCGCTTTAGTGTGGTATTGATGAAGAGAAAAATATATACCATTAAGAGTAAAAATATAATTTTAATGATTTACTAATAGAATATTTTTTTTTCAAATAGATTTTGATTAAGTTTTAACTCAAGTGAGTGTATGTAAGATTTTAGAATGTTTTGAGTGTGCATAACGTAATTAACTAAGAATGAATGAGTAAGCACAAATAAAACTAAATGGTATCACATATAGGTAATTATTCAAAAATAATTTAATTATATTCATATTTTAAGTAAAATAATGATTATGTATTACTAATATATTTAATTATGTGTATATTATTTCTTTTATGACTAAAATAATTTTATGTATAATTTTTATAATATTTTATTTTAATTTGAAATATTATTTTTATATGTATATTTTATTTATAAATAATAAGTATATTTATATTATTAATAGATATTTGAAATATATTTATATACAATTATTATAAAAATAAATATTAAATAATTGTTATATATATATTATATTAATTATATTAATTTCATTTAAAATTAAAGATTATTACTTGATATTATATAACATAATTTAGGATAATTTTATCTTTAAATTAATTTACAAAATTTAAAGCCGTTTTTAAAAAATTTCTTCTTTTTTAGCTTTTAATTATGAATATTTTTTAGCTTTACAAACATTTTAAAAAATTATTTTATCAAACATATTTTTTACTTTTTAGTTATACCAAATTTTTTTTTTAAAATTTTTTCTAAAGGTACCTTTAATCATCAACTATTCACAATTAAGGCCTCATTTTGTTTGAACCTTTTTTTAAGTAAAAAATAATAATAATTTATTTTTTAAATTTAATATTAGTTAAAATTTGTGTTGGGCCTAAATATAATGCTATTTGACTTTTTAATCGCTAATAATTATTTAAAATATGAAAAATTTTATTCATTATATATAAATTATTGTAATCTCCATCATACATAAAACCAAATCTTAGGATCTCTAAGCATAATGAACTCAATGTTAAAAGCCTATTTGTTTAATATTTGAAAAAACTTTTTACAATAAAATTTTAATAATTAATTATTATATTAGCTAATTACTGTTAAAAGTCAACTCACTAAATTATTTAATAGATTAATAATCTAATTCATTAGATAATTCAAAAATTTGATCCTAAATATCTTCTGGGGGTTCTATAACTTTTTCTTTTTAAAAAAAATATCATTTTTAAAACAATTTTAGATTTTTTGAAAAATATTTATGATAAAAAATAAAATAAATTAGTTACGTTAAAAATTATATAAGATAAAAAATAAAATTAATTATTTTTTTAAAAATTATATAAAATATAATATTAAATAAATTTTTCATATTTAAATTTATGTAGATGAGATAAAATTAAAAAAAAAATTGTAAAAGCTTATGTCATATTTTGGCCAAGCTCTTAACTGAGGTGTTGCAAAAAGTATTATTTGTTCATTTATTTTACAAACAATTTCATACATATCATTAAAATCTAATTATTTTACATATTTAATATTTAAATTTTTAATATTATATATTAATAGCAAATATTATAAAAAATTATAATTTTTGTTATATATATAATTTTGTAGTATTAATTGTGTATAATACATAATTTTTATGTAATTTTTGTAAGTAATACAAAATATTAAAATATTAAATATTAAATAAATAAAATAAATAAATTTTAGTAAGTTGCATATAATTGTTTTATTTTATTTTTGTGTGTATTGTGTTTATTTATTATAATAGAAGAGTCTCCTTTAGGCTAAATTCTGTTATTTAATTATAATAGTCTCTTAACTTGATTAGAGCTGTTTTAAAATTAAAATTTGTGTGGATATAAAATAAAATTATTAAAATTTTATAATAAATTAAAAATATTATAAAAAAATAGTTTTTTATTTTTAGGCAATAGCTAAACATAGATTTAATAAAAAAATTTATTTTAATATTAAAATTTGAAAATAATCGCTCTAATATTGATGTTAAACTTTGAAATTAATGAAATAAATGGTATTTTATTTAATGTTACGTTATGTTGAGAGAAAATAATTATTTATTTTAATGATATATTAATTTCATAAAAAATTATCATTAAAAAATTATGTTAAAATATCAGAACATTTAGATAACATCAAAAGGTTAGAACGTTCGAGTAGCCGGTTTATGGCTCTGACCAATTGATCAATCGGCTAAAGTGAATAATCTAGTAATTATATAATAAATATTTTTAATTTTATGAATATTATAAATAATTTTAAGAAATTAAAATTAATTTAAAAATAAAACAGTGAATAGAAGTCCAATTAATGGTACAATTGTAAACTTTGATTTAGCGATCAATTCATATGAATAATTAAATTAATTAAATTTAAAAAATATAAAAGGTAATAAACACCAATCAAGTTTTTTTTTTTTCTTTTTTTTAAAACACCAATCAAGTTTGCCCTACATATTCAAAAATCTTAGCATGATCGGTTCATCAAATTCAAGTGCTCGACAGTTAAATCGTTTTTAGCAGGCTCAATTCTCTGAAATAGGCGTAACGTTGAGTGGGCCGCGTTTGACATGGGCCGGGCCCATTCAAGCCTCAAAATGTTTTTTTTCCAGGCTCGGCCTGGGCCCAAGTATCAGGCTCAGGTCTCCAAGCCTATTAATAAAATAATCAGGCCAAAAATCTGATGAAGATTAACAATTTTTTTTAATTTGATAATTTACATACATTATCTATTAAATTATAGTTATTAACATTCAATAGATCTTATAAAAAAAAAACATTCAATTGTTATTTTCATTTTTACATAAATTTATATAAGATACTAATTTAATTAATTAATTAATTTAATTTTAAAATATCAAGTACAACTTTTTGTCCGTTATATTGAGCTCAATATTAATTTATTAGCTTTTTTGTCCAAGTTTGTCGAAATAAGTATCAGTCCTGAATTGTCGGCCAATTGTCTTTCGATTGATCAAGTCTCAATTTATTAAGGCCAGTTTATTTGGTCAAATTAAAATTAATTTAATTTAATTTTAACAAATTTATCACATCATACATAAAATTTAATATTAAAAATTAATTATATTTTACATTATATATATAATTTAAAATAAAAAATAATTTTATTTCACATAATATACACATACTAAAATAATAATTAACTTATATCACATTCCTTATATATTCTAATACAATAATAAATTTTATTTTACATTATTTATAATTTTAAATAAAAATTATTTTATTTAAATTTAAATTTGTTTTTATTAAAATTAAATTTTGTGAACAAATTATTATCAGAAGAATTAAAAAATTTTGTGAACAAATCAAATTGGTTTAGCGCCGGATTCAAAGCTGAACCGGTCCGATTTTTAAAATTTTCTCAGTTCTTAGCGTTTAGTTAGTTTTTTATTTTTTTTTTTAAGTTGGGATTTTTTAAGCCCTAGCAGTTTCCTCTCCGCCTCTTCCGGTTCCTCTCCGCGCTCAGGTCGACCTAATGTGGTGGCGTCCCGTCGCCTCCTTCCTCCAGCAGTCGCCATTAAGCTGTGTTGTCCGCGCTCTTTCGAAGGGCGTCTACTCTTCGTCCCGATTCTCCCCCTTCTCTCATGGAGAATCACACTCCTTGGAACGTCTTCGCTTCCCTCCTACCTTTCCCTTTCATTCCCTGTCCCTCTCTTCTACTCCCAGCGCCTTACCTCATTGCTGCCGCCACGTCGTCCTTACAGTTGACCCTATTCGAGCCTTCTCCTTCTCCCCTGGCCTGGAATTCGATGGGAAGGAGCTGAAGCCGCCGCAGAAATCGGCCGCGTCCTGTTCCAAAGACGAAGGGTACCACGATCATCTCCACGAGGTGCAGCAGGCAAGGCAGGGAAGATTCATTCCCGTCGAGGCCTACTTCCTCTCCACTAGGTCAACGATTATCTATCATCCATCCCATTCGCACATATTTGAAAATTGTGAATGATATAAAATAACTTACAATTTCTTCTTCTTAACTTGATTAACTTCAATTTCACTTGGGAGCGTTTGATTTAATGTTATTTTAATGTCAATATTATTTAAATATCATATTATTTAAATGTCTTTGTTATTCATCAATGGATATTTGTTTGGTTCAATGTTATGATATTAGAAAATATCAATGCTATCCAAATATTTTTTGTTTAGTTGGAAGTTATTGACATTATAATGACAAATTGACGGTGTTATCTTGAGATGTCGCCCAATTTGGGGTGACATCTAGATGTCACCATGTAATGACATTTTTATAATTAATTATAATATTATTTAAAGATATCATTAAACTAAATAATTATTTTTTAAAGATAACATAACATAACATTGAGATAACACTGAACCAAACGCCCCCTTAGCTTTTCGTAACTTTCATTGTATTAATCTTCAATGTATATTAAATTTTGGGTTGTCATAATTTTATTATAAAAAATTTATTTATTTTAGAATTTACGTAATTTTTATTTTAAATATTAAATTTTATTTCACATACTTACAACTTATAAACAACAACAACAACAATCAAGCCTTAATCTCTCTAGGTAGGGTCGGCTACATGAATCCTTTATTTTTATTGCGCTCTATTAGTCACCAAATTCTTATTTAAGTTAATATACATACTTACAACTTATGATATAATAAATTTTATTTTTTATTATATACAGATGTCAAATTAAAAAAATATATATATTTATCACACAATTTTTTTAAATATTATATTATAGATAATTTTTCATAAAATTTAAATTATAAGATAATAAATGTTTGTAAAAAAGATGTGTATGGTAAATATAAAAAGAGTTATGTAGTATAATACCATGTAAAATTTTTTTAAAAATTAGTTTAATGTACTAAAATTTTTATATAGTGCACCAATTATTCTTGTGTTTTCATGAATCCTAAAATTTAATAATGCTTTGTGTTTATTTATTTTCTTCAAATATGGAAATTATTTTAGCAAAGAATTTAATATAAATAAGGTCCTGTTTGGCGCGAAAATCAAAATAATAATAATAATAAATTAATTTTTTTAATCATTCTACACATATTCTAATATAAAAAAAATATTATTTTACTTTATATACTCAATAATTTTGAATAAAAATATCAACTTTATTTCACATCCTAAATCAAAATACTTGAAAGTTGATATTTTTATTCAAAATTATTGAGTATATAAAGTAAAATAATATTTTTTTATATTAAAATATGTATAGAATAATTAAAAAATTTATTTATATTATTTTTAAAATTAATAGTAATTTGATTCTAATTTTGGTTCTTACATAGGTCTCGTTTGGTTTGTGTTTTTTTTAACAAGATAAAATATTTTATTTTTTAAATTTAATGGGTGAAATTTTTTTTTAATACTAAAAAGTGTGTAAAATGTGAAATATTTTAAATTTTGATATTCGTATTTATATTAGATGTAAAATAAATTCAATGTTTATAGTTGAAATTTGTATTAGGCAAAAACATTACCTCGAACCTAAATAAGGGGTCTGTTTGTTTGTAAAATTAAATTTAATAAGATTACAATTAAATTTGAATAGAAATTTTTTTATTAAAAATTGTGAATGATATGAGATAAAATTAGTTATTATGTTAGGATATACGAGGAATATGATATAAAGTTAGTTATTATATTAAAATATATGAGAAATATGATATAAAAATATTATTATTTTAATAATATATATATATATATAATGTAAAATAAAATTAATTTTTA
The DNA here is from genome assembly GCA_019297695.1 of Apostasia ramifera. Taxonomy (NCBI): domain Eukaryota; kingdom Viridiplantae; phylum Streptophyta; class Magnoliopsida; order Asparagales; family Orchidaceae; genus Apostasia; species Apostasia ramifera. The sequence goes on from JAEMOT010003567.1 coordinate 649,596, forward strand.
ATATTAATTTTTATGTGTAATGTGATATATTAATTTAAAATTAAATTAAATTAATTTTTAAGTTGTACGAACTTTAGAGGCAGAATGGTAAATGTAACTGAAGAGGAATAAAGGATTTGCAGATTTTGATGCCCGGGCCCTATTGGACCACGTCGGACTATATTGAGGTAGACAATATGTCGGACGCATTAATTTCTCATGAATTGTCGACCGTTAGATTCTCCCGGAAGGTTTGAATGAACGGTCTACAAGCTTGGATACTGAGTGGACTTTTTGGTAATTGACAATGGGCCGGTCTGACGCCAGCTTGGCAGCTCGGAGGACCTGTGCCATAAATGCATGCCACGTGTCCCGACCTGATGGGGAACGACTCTATTTCCGTATGGTATCGTCCGGGATTGGCAGCGTTCACACTAGCATTGTTGGAAGACCAGCGTGCCCTTGAGAATTAGTGGGCGAGAGCAGTCCTCCGTGGGTAGGTTCGTAATTGCATGGTCCGCTATAATAAATATCGTGTTAGATTTCCACCGTAGATTTGTTGATCACACGATCGAACGGTCGTGACGGGCTACTAGAAGCTTCCCTGATGAAAACGCTGGTATAAAATCGTGTGTTCGTCGCCCGCCTGCCCTGCTGAGCTCTTCGTCCACCTGCTAATTTTTTCAGATCCCTCGATCTGTCTCCGTTGGCGAGCAATGGGGAAGTCCTACCCCAAGGTTAGCGAGGAGTACGAGAAGGCGGTGGAGAAAGCCAAGAGGAAACTCCGGGGATTGATCGCCGAGAAGAACTGCGCTCCCATCATGCTCCGATTGGCGTATGTTCGCGATCGCCGATCGATCGTCTTGTTTCCAACTTTTGGCCTTTTTTTGGTGCTTTTTCTTCGAGATTGTTTACGGATCGAGTTTGGATGTACCAGATGGCACTCGGCCGGGACGTTCGATGTGGCTTCTAAGACCGGCGGGCCTTTCGGGACGATGAAGCTCGCCGAGGAACTGGCACACTCGGCGAATAACGGCTTGGACATAGCTGTTCGGCTGCTGGGGCCGATCAAGGAACAGTTTCCGATTCTTTCGTACGCTGATTTCTACCAGGTAGGGTTTGTTAGTTTCCTCGTTTCTTGATGGAGTATTGAATTGCAGTTTGATTCTTGGTTGATTGTGTATTCTTTTCCGCAGCTGGCTGGTGTTGTCGCTGTGGAGGTTACCGGTGGGCCTGAGATTCCTTTCCATCCAGGAAGGAAGGTTCGTTTGTCGATGATACTGGATACCTTTTTTTCTATTGGAAATTTTGCCTTTCCATATATGTAATTTTGAAATTTATTTAATGTTGGTTGCTCCTTTTAGTATGGCGTTTCGTTTCTCTCATTATTATGGGCCGATTATTTTGATCATCGTGTTCAACACCGAAAAATTCTACTGTGTTTGTACGTATTCTTTAACGGAAGATGTGAACATGAACTATGTATTTGGCACTTATTTTCTGGGTTTGTTCAGTTTGACAATACAAATGCTCAGCTTGCAATATAAATCTAGTTTTTTTTTCTTTCTTTTTAAATCATCTTCACTCTTTGCGCAAGTAACCAATATCTTTATTGGGTTCATAATTTCATAAATTTATTGCTGATCGAGTTATCTGTTTTAATCAACCATATCTAAGATTAGTGTCATTGACATAGGATAGACTAAGTTTTTTGCAATTGACTGCCTGCCTCTGCTATAATATTTGCTCTTCTACATGGTTTTGTAACAAACGAATGCAGTGTAACGTCTGAAATTTCGTCTACTTGTTTGCCTTTTCCTGTAAGTGCTAATTCGGTACCAATATGCTTAATCCCCTGTATATTTTTTTTGTTTACAGTTTTCATTATGCTAGAATGTCTATGAGATTTGATATGAAACACATCAGATTTAGATGTGAATATAGTGCAACTACACATGTTTAAGAAGATGCTCTCCCTTGGGGATACATTCTTAGGTAGTGAATAAATTTCATTATTGTCAAAAGTTAGATTACATAGAGAGAAGGCTATAGTACCATACCCCTAATTTAAATGGAGCTTCTATGTTACTTTAAAGACTTAAAAAGTATATAAAATGATTTCAGAAATACTCTTATAAACAAGATAGATACCCCCAAAAATGTCTACATTTGCATCATGTTTAAGGATTCTAGTCAACCTTAAGCACTGCTTTGGTTCCAATCTGAATGATTGATGTCCCTCTTTTGTGATATTGTATTCTTTTCACAAGCCTGCATCTGAAATAGTGCTATTGCTTAATGTACTCTAAAATGTATATGGTGTATGCCATGCATATTTTGAAGGCACATTTTGTTATGCTCTTAAAATGCAATTGTTTCTCCTTAATTTTGATTTGTTGTGATTGCTAAAATTATAGTAGATATAATGTATTCTATATTTTTAGGTTCTCCTCCCATTTATTCCTCTTAACGCTAATTATTAAAACTTCTATTTGTGTATGTGTACAGGATAAGAATGAACCTCCTGTTGAAGGTCGTCTCCCTGATGCCACCAAAGGTAATTCATATACTATTCTTATTCTAATAATTGAGTTCAGCTATTGCGAATTGTTGATATACAAACTTGTATGCATAAGTTGCAACTGTTTTATTGAAACTGATCATGAAACATTTTATTAGTACGGATGACCCTCAACATTGAGTTCAAACTTTTGTTATATTTTACTGCCTTTCACTATCTATATGACTGGAATCATTGTGCAACACGTTGAACTATGCTAATTCTTCAGTTCACTGAAAGTTGAGCTTCCCATTTGTTTCAATTTAGGTGCTGATCACCTTAGGGTTGTGTTCGGCAAGCAAATGGGTCTCAGTGATCAAGACATAGTTGCTCTTTCTGGCGGCCACACACTGGTCAGTTAACATGTTTTAACTATTTTTCCTTAAAGTATTATGTTGTCTTCATTAGTAGTTTCAATGCTAATGAAGAAAACATTAACCTCAGGGAAGATGCCACAAGGAGCGTTCTGGTTTTGAGGGGCCTTGGACTTCAAACCCTCTCATTTTTGATAACTTGTACTTCAAGTGAGTTTACTTCAACTTAATTCACTTGTTAGAATAGAATGAGCTCAAATGGAATTGAATTCAATGCTTAGTTTCTTCTGAAATAGGGAACTTCTCAGTGGTGAGAAGGAAGGTCTCCTTCAACTGCCTTCAGACAAGGCCCTACTGTCTGACCCTGTTTTCCACCCTTTGGTGGAAAAATATGCAGCTGTATGTGTTTTTTCTTAATATTTTTTATAAATGTCTTTTATTTAATGTGAAAAGGTTAACAAAGCATGTTTTAACTCTTTCCTTGGTGTACAAAATGATATTTATGCGAATTGTTATATTTATTTCATACTGACTATAGATTTAATATATTTTTTATTAGAAAGTACTTTTGTTTTATGTTTCACTGATACTTCATTTAACACATTATTTTATATCATCTTACATAAATCATAATATATCAAATAATTTTGTTTGATATCCTACATAAGATACTCCCTTTTCCAAACAAGCCCTTAGTATTTTAGATTTCATCATCTGTTTCTATTCCAAGATGCTACAATTAACATTTTTGTTTAATTTATTTAGATTCTTCAAATGTTCTGGTTGGAGTTTAGTTTATCATGCCAGTGGTTTTATCTTGAAATTAAATTAATGAAGTACGGTGCATTGAACTACACATGTCGCATATAAATTACAAATTGACTAGAAAGACTTTCAGCTCATAACAAAACTTTCCAAAAACATTTTTTATTGAGAGTTAAGATTTTCATATCTAAATTTATGTTTTTTGGACACAAATTATAACATGTTGATGTTTAATCAAACAGCATTAGTAACAACCACAACAAACCATCAATGCCAAACTAGCTGGGGGTTCAGGAAATATATATATGCATGCGCGCATGTGCGTGTGTGTCATATTGGTGTTGTTACGTGCGTATGTGTCATATTGGTGTTGTTACGTGCGTATGTGTCATATTGGTGTTGTTATGTGCGTATGTGTCATATTGGTGTGTTATCTACCTTTTTTTTTGTGATATGCATTTAAACATTGTGTGTTATTTAGGAGGGGTTTGGTTAATAATGTTGTGATATTATGTTTGGTTTAATATTATTGTAATAGTATGTGATGTTATTTAGAGAAATTAATTGTGTTTGGTTTGAAACATGTTTAGATAATATTGTAAAAAACCATAAAATTATTTAGGTGATTTAAAGTTGGTGACACCTAGATGTATTCTAATTGTTATCAAGGGCGGTAATGTTGAATTTTTTTATTGCCATTTTTTAATATAATAATATTAAACTAAGGGGGCGTTTGGTTAATTGTTATCTTGGTGTTATGTTATGACATCTAGATGTCAATTTTTGACTAATAATTTTATAATTTAAAAGAAGATTATGTATAGATGTTATTAAACCAAATAATTACTTTCTCTAGATAACATAACATAATATCAAGATAATAAACGCTCCCTAAGTAAACATTAAATTATTGATAGCTTAGACGGTTGGATATAAAATTGAACTAAATGTTACTATAAATTGTATTTTTTAGGTATTACATATTTTTCTTGCTTAATAGTTGGCATCTTTTCCACGCAGGATGAGGATGCCTTTTTTGCTGATTACGCAGAAGCTCACCTGAAGCTATCAGAGCTTGGGTAAGACGACAAACCCATTTCTGCACAAAGTCACGTTTTCATTGGCGCAAATGTATGAAATCTTTTTATTCACTTCTTTTCTTCAGATTTGCTGATGCTTGAAAAGGCTCAACACCACATCTGCTTTAAAGGTACTCCCTTCTTACAGGCTTTAAGGTTGTTTTTGAAATTTCCATGTTGTAATAAATGTACTGCTGCTTATGATTTGGTCAATATGTTGTCACTCTTTTGTTGTCTAAGTCTTCTCAGTGTCCTATATTTTCATGTCCCTTCCCTTCTAAATATTGTGGTTGGGGGAAGCATGGGCGGCTTCTCTATTTTAGTTTGCACGGAACTGGAATGTCTTGGCTAATCATTCTGAAAATTTGCAATAGCATCGCTATGATTTATATTGAATAATTTGTCTTATTTTTAAAAGTTTGCTATTGAATTTTACCAACATGAGGTTAGATTAGTACTCATATCTCAATTTAGGAGAATTACATGTCACTCTAAAATATAACCTTTATTTGTTTAACCTACAAAGTAGCGTGTTTATACATATTGCATCAATATTTCATACTGATGAATGAGGAATGACTAGATTTTATGAAAGCTACTTTTTTTTTTTTTTTTTTCTCGATGAGGTGTAGTTTGTAATTTTGCATTCAGTTAAATGCGTTAAAAAAATCTAATTGGAATGAGTATCTAAACAACTTGCGGCCAAATTATACTCTAATTTATATTGTAGTTCATGGTTGCTTGCCTTGCCTATCGAAGTGCCTTTGGCTTATCAGATTAGCTTGAAACTTGTAAATTTCAGTTCTTTGTAATCTGCTTTTGTGTTTTGAGTATGGTTCTTGCTGAACTTTAATTTTTCTGGAATAAGGTTTTAGATAATTTAGCTAATCTACTATTGGAAATAGAACATGAATTGCTCAGAAAGTTTTTCATTTTGCAAATCCAAGCTTGAAAACTTGAGCTCAAATGCAAATTCTCTTAAAATCCCAGCCAATTGTAGGTCAAGTATTCAGCTGGAATCTGCAGTTGTTAACAGATACATTCAATACGATTTGTGAGCAAGGAATTAAAGTTGACACCTTTGGGCTACAACCTCAAGTTGTAGTTACAATATAAACTTTCATTCCTGAATTGCTCAAGAATTGGAGGGAAAATAATTTCTATTATTTTTACCAACTAATGGAAAACATCACCGAACACCTGTAGGTTGCTCAAAAGGGGCAGTACACCTTTTTCTCATTATAGCTCAACACCTTTTTCACTCAGTCAGGTTAAGAATATTGAATATTTTGAATATCAGTGTCTTAAATATCAATCTAATTATTTATATTTGAGAATCACCTTGTAAATTTGTTGCTCTTCATTTCATACAAATAATGGGCCAGCTTTCATCATAAATGGGTGTTATGAATACAAATTCTTAATGCAGTCATGAACTAGACTAAAATTTGTCAAATCTTAAAAATATGTATTTTTTCTTTTTCTCCTTTTTTCTGTTCTACATTCTATGCTATTCAATTCTAACACTAGCATTTTTTTTTGTTCAATAAGAGCAAAATTTGCACGCATGGACTTGTCTTTTTTTTTTTTTTATAATAATAATAAGACTTGTCTAACATATAATCTTTTTCATTTTTATCATTTTCATTGGTTTCTTAAAATATGTTCACTCTTCAAATATAAGTTACGCAAGCAAATTCACAAAATGGCAGATTTGTACCGATAGTGGTGGTAATAGACTTCACTCATGGAAAATAGCAGTTTATATTTAAAATGTTGCTCACATTAACAAGCATTTTATTAGATTTCATAAATTTCCATTGTTAACTCAGTTGAGTCAATTTAGTCAACCGACTCGGCGGAATCAACTCGGCCAACGCAACTCGGCAAATGCTCTATGTACTCAATTTCGCTCGTCTGGGCCGCGTCGGGTCGGTCCGCGGGTCCGCGGGCCCGCGCCGGGCCCGCGTCCGGGTCCGCGCCGGGCCCTCGTCCGGGTCCGCGCCGGGCCCTCGTCCGGGTCCGCGCCTTTTGAGTAAAGGGAGTGAACTCGCGAGTCAAGCCGAGACTCGCCGAGCCACGTTACCGAGTCGACTCGGGGTGGTGACTCGGCTACGTCACTCAGCGACTCGACTCACCGAGTTAACTCGGGAATGTGATGCTTATCACGTCGCCCAGGTGACTCGGTATTGTGACTCGGTAAAAGACGTGACTCGTGACGCCCAGTCAACTTGGTGAGCCGGCCCTGCGAGTCAACTCGGATGGGTTAATTCTGAGTGAGCTGGGATAAGATTGTCAATTTGCTATATGGACCCAAACACTTTAAATTTTAATATAGATTGTAAAAAAATAGAGCAAAGATAACCAAATGGCACTTTTGAGGCTTCAAATTATTTTTAAAAAAAATGAAGTTTCATGCGACATTAAATTTGCTCCATTTCTAAGTGAGCACAGGTGGTTTAGTTCAATTACATTTTATTAGAGGCGTGTACCCAGAGGTTAAAAAATTGTTGCAAAGTGGTCCATTTTTTAAAAAGCACTCAGCTTAAGTTCTTATTGTTATGAAAAACATATTGTCTGTGTTTAAAATATGATTATTAATTTATTGTTACATCATAAAATTATTTTCAATAATTTATTTTTAAGTTTTTTATTTTTTTTTTCGAAATATTCGTATTAATATTTTTAAATTTTGAACTGTTACTGAAAATTTGAAATGAGATAAATTAAATTATAATATCAACAAAAATGATGAGATTTTAAAAGAGGTAAAAATTATAATACTATATAAATTTCCTGTCTAAACTCTACATTTTTCGAAAATTAATCAAATTGTATCCTTTTATTGAAGAAAAAATTCTTAATATGCTACTGGTGTGAAAAATCCATTCTTTCAAATAACTAACATATGAACTTAAGACTAACAATTAAGTTGTCCTTTTCTTTAGTTTTGTGCAATAGAAGATGATTAAAATTATAGCCGATAATTCTTCCAATGACAAGTCAACCTCTGTTCCAGCAAGAGCGAATTTCTGGGTTGTGAGTTGAATTAAATATTTTCTCATTTAAATTATAGAAATCACTTTTAAAAGCTCCGTTTGTTTTTAAGTTAAAAACTAATTTAATTTAATTTTAATTAGGTATATCATATCACACTTTAAATTTAATATTAAAAATTATTTTTTTTTTTCATTCTACGCATATTATTAAAATAATAACTAACATATATCACATCCCTCATATATTTCAACATAATAATTAATTTTATTTAATATCATTTATAATCAATAAAAAAATATTTTTATTTAAATTTAATTTTAATTTTATTAAATTTAATTTCACAAAAAAACAGATCTTGACAGTCTTTCTATTGTATATATACAGAGTGATTTCTTCCATAATCTCTAATGAATCGTGAGCTTTTTATTTTATTCAATAGAATTCTTCCATCGGCTCGATCGTAGATGTAAAAAAAAAAATTCTTCAAATTATGTAAACTTTATGGCTCTTTGATTTTTTTAATTTTATTTGGGATTTATTTACAATCTTTTAATTAAAAAAATCATAAAACTCAAATGTAAGTTTGCTTAAATAAAATTTATCTCAGAATTAAAAACATTTATTTTTTGTTGGAGTCACCCTACCAAAAAATTTGGCCAGATTGCTGCTTAAAGCTTTGATTTGATCCCACCCTACAGCTCTTCAACAGGTTCTTGAGTTCCTTAGCAGTTACGTTTTGAAACTTCATATTTTAGTACATAAACTTATAATTAGAGATTCAATTTTTTTTGTTTTAACTTAAACCGTAGATATATAGAGCTGTTAATGATTCGATTTTGAGCTAATCTGACCTTAACTCAAGATTAAATTGAAGGTTTTCGATTTGATTTCGATTCGATCCAGAGAATGAACCAGGAGAGTTCGATCCGATCTCGATTCGAGCTGGGTCTGGCTCATTTGTTGTTGAATCGACTTTCGATCAATTTGCGATCCTTTAGCTAAATATTATGTATAAATATATTTGTTAATTCAATCAGCTTAAATTATGATCATTCGTTTTGATCTATTATTTAAAGATAAAAATAAAAAAATAATTTATAATAAATATGATTTAAATGATTATACAGAAAATTCTAATGAAAGTTTAATGAAATTTTTCAGCAGATTACTGAAAAAAATTACAAACTAAATCTAGTTACATAAATAAATACATATAATATTTTTTATTTTTTTAATCGTTCCAATTTCTAGCCATCTCGATCCGATCCTATGCCGGCTCAATATTGGATTGATAAACTTTTCGAGCCAAAAAATGGCTCGTTAGTCGGCTCATTTAGATCGAATCGAGCTCGATTCGATTCAAATTTTGATTAAATTTTCAAGCGATCTTCGAGCAAAATTAACAGCCTTGGATAGATATTATAATTTTTCGAATCTGAGGCTCCTTGGTACACAGACAATCTCTTTTCTCGTTAAACTAAAAGAATACTACAAACTATTCTTTCTTAATAAATAGTAATTAATTTTTCAAAAAATAAATCACTACAATTAACAATCTAATATGAAATATACAAAAGGGCACATATATATGTTCTTTCAATTATAGTTTTAAGTTTCGCTTAAACTAATCAAGTTTACCGATTTCATTTCACTCTCGGTCAAGACCGACTCAAAATTTATCAAATTTTTTTAAGATAGTTTTTTAAAACCTAGAATTTTATTATAGTTTTTTAAATTATTAGTTTTTAAAAATTACAAACTAATAATTTAAGTTAAAATATAGAGGAAAAGAAAAAGTTGATATTAAAAAATTATTAGCAATTAGAAATATGATTGGTCCGTTTTTTTTTAATATAAAATATATATTTTAAATTTTTGAAAATAGTAATTTAATAGATAAATTTAATAGAAATGGCTAAAAAATTTATGTGCAAAAATCATAAATGAAGGTGATTAAAAAATCATCTTTTTATGTTTATTAAGTTTACACATGACTATTGATGTGCTTGTGGGAAAAGATAGAATAACCCAATTAAGAAAAGTTTAATGTGTTCTATTAAATTAAATGCTTGTTTGGTTGCAAAAAATTAAATAACATTAAAATTAAATTTAAATTAAAATATTTTTTATTATATATAATAAATAATATACAGTAAAGGTAATTGTTATATTGGAATGTGTAAAAAATATGATATAAATTAGTTGTTATTTTAGTAGCATATAAAATAAAGTTAATTTTTATTTTAAATTATATATATAATTAAAAAGTTAATTAATTTTTAATATTAAATTTTATGAGAGATATAATATATTTAAGGGATAATTAACTGCATGCCATACTATTTCACTTTATTTATGCGTTATCCATCCATTCTTAATTAATTACGCTATGCACACTCAAAATATTATAAAATCTTACATACACACACTTAAATTAAAATTTAATCAAAATTTATTTAAAAAAAAATATATTTCGTTCGTAAATCATTAAAATTATATTTTTACTCCTAATAGTATTTTTTTTTTCTTTCTCGATGTCACACTAAAGCGCTGATCTGTCCTCAAATCAATTCACATCGCGGATGTTTTTTTCCATTACAACAACTTAAACATCAAAATTTTAAGATTTTCACTCAAAATATATTTAAATATGATGAACAGTTCAGATTTTTTGTAACTTAATTATAATTAGGTTATTAAAAAATTATAATTACTCATTATAATAAAAATAAGTGAAAGTGTGTGTATGTAAGATTTTATAATATTTTGAGTATCCATAGTGTAATTAATTAAAAATGGTGTCGTATGTAGGTAATTATTTTTATATTTAATTAAAATTAATTAAATTTGTTTTAAGTAGGTTAAGCAAGCTGGTCATAAATTTTTAAATTTTAGAACCAGGGATGCAATAATTTCTCCAAAAATAGAAATATTCTCACGCGCGGCACGTGCCTAGGTCTCCGGCAGGACCACAAAACGCCCCTACCACCGACATCCTTCTCGTATTGGCTGACACAGCAGTGGCGGGACCCCACGGGCCCCACCTCATTCCTTGCTTCGTCGCGAATCAAAACCTCCGCTCTCTCCCGGCGGTGAGCTTACAGAAGGTGTACGGAACCCGTCCCTCGGCGATCAGACATGTCCACGTGGTCAAAATTCCAATTTGACGGTGGTGATTGAGCAGTCGAGAGCGCCGAAAAAGATTCAGCCTGTCGCGGTCGACCAACCGCGCGGCCCGCGCTTTGACCGACAAAGACCAGAAGCTTGACCGGTCAACATCAATGTGTTGAATTATTATTAAAATCTAAAAATTAAAAAAATAAAAAAAAAGTATAGAAAAATTTTGAATACATTCGTTTACTAGATCAAAAATACAATTATTTTAAAAAATACGAATCAAAAAAAGGAGAGATACAATCTTTTCATAAAAATAACTCGGAAGAGAAAACAGTAAATTGAGCAAGGCTATGAGCTGCTTCGTTACCCTTTTATCTGATGTGCGTTGACTCCACATTTCATACCTCTCGCGTTGGCCCGAATGACAGTTTAAATTAGTTCAAAATTTGATAATATAACAACATTTAAGGGTATAATATTTTTAAAAAATTACATAACTATAGTATACTTTATATTATTATATTGAGCAAATTACACTCAGGTCTTTGAGTTTAACGCCTAATAACACACAGATTCACGTTTTTAAAATTATAACATTGGGTCCCTGAGTTTTAATAAGTTATCAAATGAGTATTTTTTAATTTTTTATTATTAAATTTTTTAAAATTATTATTTTACCACTTGCGCGTGATCAGAAGGTGAGAGAGGGGGGCAAAGGTAAAGTGATAATTTTAAATAATTTTAATAACAAAAAAATAAAAAATGACCCATTTGATATTTATTAAAACTCCAGGACCTCGATGTTATAATTTTAAAAATATGAACCTGTGTGTTATTAAGGGTTAAATTCAAGAACTTAGGTGTAATTTGTTCTATTATATTTATAATATTAGACCTATTTGTTTGAAAAATATTAGAGTAGGCAGGTAGTTTTTTCGTAAATATAATATTCTATATACTTTTTTTTTTATGAAGTGTAATATTTATTATGTTTTAACATATATATTGTAATATTTAAATAATATTTATAAAATAAGTAAATATTGTAAAAGAAAATTGATCTAATACTGTGAGAAGAGTAATAGCCTTGCACACAAAAAACATATAGAGCACTGAGGGTTTCATTCATATTGTGGAGAATCAAAAAAGATTGCATAAGGAATAAGATTTTATAATATCTTATTTAGAGTTTATTTGTTATTGATTTAAATTTCATGATACAATTAAATCTTGGTTGTGAGCAAATTAAATGCTAAGCACTTTGATTACATACATATATATAT
>JAEMOT010003567.1:663687-711547 GCA_019297695.1 Apostasia ramifera
TATATATATATATATATGCGCGACAAAAGCGTGAGTGTTTGTTGATAGAAAATCACACTCGATTCATATAATTAAGTTAATAAACTGTAAAACGTACGCATAAAGGATATTTTTAACTAAATAGATTACCGATATTTATACATTTTTAATGTAGAGCGTTATGTTAATGTCGATTTAAAGTTGATGCAAATATTATTAGCTTTGGAGAAATCTTCTCAATATTTTATCTGCATTGATTTTAATCGATGTTGATGTCTAGTATTGATTGGCAGTGCGTGAATGATATGATATTCTATCGAGTGTTCCATCGCTGAACTTGATTAAAATTTAGTTCTACAATCTTACCAAATGTAGGAAATAAGAAAAAGAGAAATACAAAATTTAGAAAAAAAAAGTATGATGTCTTTTAGGAGCTTGTGATTCTGTTTAATACGAGAAATAAAATTTAAATCAAAATAGTATTAATTTAAAAAATAATAATAAATAAATAAGTTTTTATTATATTCTATATAAAATTTAATATAAAAATATTATTTTATTTAATATATTTAATTATTTTTAATAAAAGTATTAATTTTATTTTACAGGTAGAATCAAAATACTTGAATTTGTGTAAAAATATAATAAAAAAATTTATTATTATTATTATTATTTAAATTAGTATTACTTCTGATTTTGTTTTTTATAATCACGCCAAAAATGACCTACATTTGGTGAAACATAATTGACGGCCCAGAACACAAATGGCAGTCATGGTGGGTCCCACATGAAGATGGTGGCCTACGGCTCATGAGGAATCCGCTCCGGCGGGCTCGAATCCTCCGTGCTTTCTCTGCGTGCAAGGCAAACGCTTCGATCATTTCGTACGGAAAGTTATCATCTCTCTCTCTCTCTCTCTCTCTCTCTCTCTCTCTCTCTCCCCCCTCCTGTCTCTTCTTCCCCTCGCAGCTTCTCGGGGCTTCCACTTATTTAACCGTCGGGGGCGGAGGGACCTCTGTTCTTCCTGCAGTGCGTTGGAGACAGAGCTACGGGAGAACGTTCATTCCTCTGCTTCAATGGAGGTCGCCAGCGCTCAGCAGCAGGTAATACATGTAGATCTCTAGTTTCTTCTTATTTTAATTTCATGAAGAAATCGACAGCTGAAAATTAAAGATCCATTGACTTCGTTTTGATGTAATCGAAACCATGCAATTGAATTCGAAGGAACGCCGAGAAATTCTGCTGATCGGTTCACTTTTGGTGAAAAATTTCTTCTTTTCTGCTGCAAAATCAGATTTTGACGACAACCCACGGGATGGAGGAGATTCTGGGTGGCAGCAGGAACCTGCCGCCGGCGCCGGATAAGAAGCCCAGGCCGCCGCCGCCGGAGCAGGCGCTGAAGTGCCCGCGGTGCGACTCTGCCAACACCAAGTTCTGCTACTACAACAACTACAGCCTCACCCAGCCCCGTTACTTCTGCAAGGGCTGCCGGAGGTACTGGACCAAGGGGGGAACCCTCCGCAACGTCCCCGTCGGCGGCGGCTGCCGGAAAACCAAGCGCTCGTCGTCCTCTTCCCCGTCCTCCGCTACTTCCCCCTCCAACTCTGCTTCTTCTTCAAGAAGATCTCACGATCCTCAAAGCATCATCTCCGCAGCAACGATGCAGCTCCCTCCGATGCCCTCTTTCTCCTACGATCCTTTTCTTCTAGGAAACCCTAACCCTAACCCTAATCCTAATCCGGGAAGCTTCCATGGTGGCTTTCTTGACATCATGAGATCTGGGATCTACGAGAACAAGCTGCCCTTCTACTTTGGGTTTGGCGGCGATGGAGCGGAGGCAGACTGTAGAACTACTACTAATACAACTAGTGATCTTGAGAGTGGTGCCGCCATTATTAATGGAGATGGAAGCTTTCCCATGGATCAGCTTGCTGAAAGAGATTACTGGAATGGCATGGGATCTTCTTCTTCTTCTTCTTCTCCTCCTCCTTGGCAAATCATTAACAGCTCCTTGATCTAGTGAGTACTTTTAATTGAATATATATATATTCATCCATGAGATTGGTATGGGTTTGTATGATGAATCTACTTGCAGTATGCATGGTGTTTGTGCTTCCATGTTTTCTAACTTCATCTTCTGCTACAGAATGAAATGTTCTTGGGAATTTTTTGCCAATTAGAACTCTTCATGCATGACTAATTAACTTAATATGTAATTATATTCTCTAATTTTGGAGTTACGAGGCTGATTCAAGTCATTAATTTATAATTAGAATTTTTTTTTTATTTTGAATTGAATTAAATGCTAATTTTTGTAAGAACAGTCAATTCGAGTAAATTGGATAGAGCATTTTGTGTTTCAGTTTGTACGTATGGCGTTTGATTCGAGTTCAAACAAGTCGGTCTTAATTTTGAATTTAAAATTTTCTAATTTGATTCCAATTAATTAAATTTAATCTTGAATTTGATCATGTATTGAATTTAAACATTGTTAAAAATTTAGATGAGTTTTATGCTGGTTATCAATTAATGCGTTTTAACTGCAAAAATTTTAAGTTTAAGGCCATAAACATGAATGAATTTTGAACATAATTAGACTTTTTTTATTTGCCAATTTTGGTTACCATAATGTAAATCTAAGTTTTAAAATTTAATTGAAACGATCAAGTTTCGCTAGTTTTGGATAAATTTATGTGAAAATTAACTCAGAAAAACTATCGAAATTTCAATCGAAATTCAGTGGTTCAACTAGTTTTGTTCAATTTCGGTTCAAACTACCAAAATTTCAGTAAAAAAAATTAAATAAATTTTTCTGATTTTAATTAATGTGTTTTATAATATATGTATTTTATATTATTTTTAAAATAGTATTTAATAATAATTATTAATAAATTTAATTTTAAATTTATAAAGTTTAAATAATTTAAAAAAAACTTAAAACTATTGTTATAAAATTATCAAATTAATTATTATAATTGATATTTTTATCGAGATATATATCGAAATTGAGTTTTAAAATCTCTGTTAGTGCTTCTACTTTTGGCAGGGAAGAGGATTTCAGCTTCTCTTTCCCATAGTTTATCTCTTCCCAACATATTCTGTTTAGATTATGATTGCTGTTCATAATTAATGGAATCTGATTTTTTTTTCTTCTATTCCAAGTAGAAAGAGAAGGAGCACTGCTTTGAGGTTTGAATATTAATATTTAATAATCTTATTCCCAATGAGAAATAAATGAATAATTAATTACTGAAAAAGCACATTAATTCACATCTACCAAATCCTAGCTAGATTTGCTGTATGATTCATGTTATTATTATTATTATTATTATTATTATTATTATTATTATTATTATTATTATTATTATATGTATATGATATGATCATGTGCAACCAACTTGCATGCATGCCATGCACGTGTCTTCATGCATGCACATGCACGCCACTTCCATGAGGAGTCCTCATGCTTGATTTGTACCCCCACCCAACTAAGGTAGGTTTTAGCTCTATTTCAAAATTTGTGTTAGTCTTGATGCATATGGGGTGTATGAGTGAAGATATTCGAGAAATTATTTATGTAAATTGGACCTAAGAAAAAGATTAATAAATTATTATTATAATACAATTTACACTGATATTTAAATGTAAAATCTGAGGGTTAAAATTATTAATATTTTGCTTTTAGCTAATAATTAATAAATTGTATATCCATTGTTAATTTATTTTAGGAATGACTAATCATTTCTATTGTACCATTATATTTTAAATTTATATATCAACAATTTATATAAAAATTAGTGTCATATTTTAATTCAAATTAAAAAAAGTTAATTTTCTATTGTTAACTTATAATTATTATTTAGTTTATAATTTTATAAAGAAGGTCTCTTCGCAATTAACTTTAATGAATTTTTAATTTTATTCTTAACATTTTTTTAAAATTTCAAATTTATTTTATTTTAAATTTCCTATTGTTACCTTCATTGTCAGCGCTATCGCCTTGCTGGCTTTGCCTTGCTATTGTCGCCTCCTCTGTCCTAGAGAAAGAGACAGAGGAAGGAGGACGGCGGTCCGCCATGCACGTGTGCAAGAGAGAGAAAGGTCAGCTGCGGGAGAAAGAAAAAGAGTAGTGTAACGACCTCAGCTTTTACCTCGGCCGTTACCCAATTTCTTTTTTCTTTATCCTCAATTAATTCCACTATATCTTAATATAAGTCCGTCCTCAATATACAATTAGTATATTACACCATAAATAAATATAAAATTCTGAATACAAATAATCTAAAATAATCTTCTAATTGTCTCTCACCCATGCCTCTTATGCTTGTGCTAAACCTGTAAAAATAGTGCCGAAAACGGCGTCAGTCCACCAACAGGACTCAGTAGGAGATATCAACTAGCTATGGGTCACATAAAATATTTAATAATATTTTATGATCACAAATTTATTATTTTGAGATTTAAGAGAATTATTATATGCATACACAGCAACATTCATGAACCAATATCAAATGAATAAATGACATGATAGCAATGACTATGATAATTATGCGTACTTAAATTGTAAAATAGAAGATATCAAATAAGAATTTATACTATGAGTACTATCAAATAAATGAGCATGTATATCACGAGTTTCTTATGAACAATTGATCAGTATAAATGCATGATAGATAATTAGTACAATATCAATACTAAACATAAATAAGTACAACATAGTTTG
Organism: Apostasia ramifera; assembly: GCA_019297695.1. Taxonomy (NCBI): domain Eukaryota; kingdom Viridiplantae; phylum Streptophyta; class Magnoliopsida; order Asparagales; family Orchidaceae; genus Apostasia; species Apostasia ramifera. Next base: position 668,390 of record JAEMOT010003567.1, read on the forward strand.
CCTAATAATTATAATGTAAACATGATAACAGAACAAATATAAAAATATAATTAACGAGTAAATTTCTTTTTAATTAATTTTATTTTACTCTTTTGGACCCGTGATTTCTCGTACTACGCCTCAACTGCCTTTTACACATTTGGGGATCGTCATCCCCTGGCCCCGTAGACTATAGCCCATAATGGCAAAATATGAGGTCCTCAATCAGTTTTGGGAGTTTTCACTCCCTAGCCCAAAATGGCAATGGACGCCGTCGCGCCTATATATCATATGCTCGAGCTAAGGCAGGTGTGTAATCCCACAGAAATCACACTTAACTTTTAATCCATTATCGCCTTTAAAATCTTGATTATAAATTTAGTTACATCGCAAGCTCATACACTTGTTTAAATATCATATTATATCTTTGAATGTGACGACAAGTCCGTACACTTGCCCTCCCATAGGTCTCACAAACACAAGTCAATATATTCATATCGAATGTGGCGACAAGTCCGTACACTCGTTCTCCCGTAGGTGTCACAGTCGCGAGTCAATATATTCACATCTAATGTGACGACAAGTCCGTACACTTGTCCACCCGTAGGTGTCACAGTCGTAAGTCAATAAATTCACATCGAATGTGACGACAAGTCCGTACACTTGTCCTCCCATAGGTGTCACAGTCGAGGAAAAGTGGCATATCATTATATTATATATTTATCTCTTTATTGAAGAAATAAACAATCAACAATTAATTCATAATAATTTATATGCACTATACATTATTAAACTTTAACAATCCACCTTGTACCTCATAACCTCAATAATTTAATTTTAAGTTATCTCTCCTATTGAATTAAATTTCTATAGTAATCCAAAATCACCAATAAAAATAATCATGATATCTTCAAAGATATTTTAATCTAAATTAATAAAGATCATTAACTCTCCATATATAATTTGTGAAACCTTAATTAAAGTTTGATGAGAGTATGATTAGAGCTAATAATATAACTATAATCTTCATTTAAGTCTCATATTAAAATAAATCAAATTGAATCATGATCAATTTCAAATTTCACATTTATACTCTATGGTTATAAAAATATCATTACTATTCGAATCAAATCATCTATCAATAAATCTATTTAGCTTAAGTTTTAAACTCCAAATTATCAAAAATTAATTAAATCATCAATCCTTAATATCTCATAGCATTTGAATTCGATTTCATAAGTCCAATTCTTCTAAATATAATAACTAATATCTCTGCCAAAGTAACTCAATTGTTTGGACTTCTAATAATAAAATATATATTTCTAAGCTAATTAATGGAAGCACTATATAAATATGATAAATAATCAAATAATCTAATAATCTCTAAATTCACATTTAATAGCAATCATTTAACTTAAGAAATCTCCATTTAATTTACATGTGATAATAGACTCTTTCAAAATAGATTTTTATATCAAATCCCTCCAGCAAAATCTTATTCAAAATGAATTTTTTAAAGAAAGATTTTTATATAAAAGTTGTAGTATAATGTGTCCTCTATCTTCATGTAAAATTTCATGTCAATCCGAATTCATTTGGTACACCAAATCCTCTATGAACTAAACTCGGTCAGAAAATCCGAATTTCTGTCAGATTTTACTAATGACATCGAAATCATACTTTGTATTAAGAATTAATCAAAATTGCTTTCACAAACATTGTAGTTAACTTCAAGATCTAACTCACCACCAAATTTGATCAAAATCTGAGATCATTTAATACCCCAAACTAATGCTACAAAGCTCAGATCCAAAATAAAAAAAACTTCCAGCAATATACAATCATGTGTATATCTAAACAAAGTTCTCTAATAAAATAATTAAGCCCATAAACGAAATTTACAGTCATAAATATGAAGAAAATATTAGCAATGCAATAACATAAAATTTCATAAATAATTAAATAATAAATTTATTCAATTCTTGTCAAATTATGCGAATTCTTATCTTTGATTAATTTAAGCCCTAATAGTTAGAGAAGTCTCCTACCTCAAGAAATCATGAAAAATATCTTCTTTTTTTTCCTCCTATTCTTCTCGCCTTTTCATCCGAATCTTTGAAATCCTTCTTGGATAGTTGCCGATTTGATGGAGAAATGTTATGATGCCTCGGATCTCTAATTCTTTCTTCTCCTTTCTCTCCCTCTCCTCTCTCATTTCTTTCTCTTTCTCTCCCTCTCATTTTCGGCCAAAGAGGAGGCTAGGGCCGGCGGTTACGAATCGGGAGAGAAATGAATCGATGTATGAGAGGAGAGAAATATTATTTTCTCTAATAACTCATTCTAAGAGTAAATCAGGTATTTCTTCCAAGGCTAAAATTAAGGGATAATTAAATCTCATAAATTCAAATTTTAAATAATAATAACAAATCATCCTTTGACCTATAATCATATCCCTTAATTATCTCCAAATTTTGATAAATATCCTCATAAGAATTTTAAATCAATAAATATCCAAATAAATTATGAGATATTAAATAAATTCAAATTTAAATCAAGAAAAGAATTTCCTAATATTTATCTTAATATTTTCAAATAAATACTAGATCTTACAAAAATTATTTCTAGATCCAATATTTCTTTTATCACTCTTTCTATGTCATTTTTGGATATCAAATAAATCAAAGGTATCACCCAAAATTTCTTCTATATGTTCTATGCCAAAATACCGTAAATATCATTTATCACCCAAATTTGTATATATAATTCTAATTTGTAATACACATAAAATTTTAAATTTTCGGGATGTTACAAGTAGGGTGGGCAAGAATAAAATTAAAATTTTTAAAATTTTAAAATAAAATATTCTTAAGATGTTGATAAAAATTATCAAATTAGATTTATTATATAATAATTATAATTTACAGTAATTTTTATTATTATAAAAATTTTTAAATAAATTTTTTTTAATAATTTTTTAAAAATTGTAAATCAAAGAGTAATTATAAACCTTTAAGGGTGTGTTTGTTTGTAAGGTTAAATTTAAGAAGGTTAAAATTAAATTTGGATAGAGATATTTTTTTATTGAAAATTGTGAATGATGTGAAATAAAATTAGTTATTATATTGGGATATATGAGAGATGTGATATAAAGTTAATTATTATGTTGGAATATGTGATGGATGTGATATAAGTTAGTTATTATTTTAGTAATATTTGTAGGATGTGAAATAAATTTAATTTTTAATATTAAATTTTATGTGTGATGTGATATGTCTGATTAAAATTAAATCAGATTAATTTTAAACTCCTAGACAAACGGGACCTAAGTAAGTAATTTTTATAAATATTTTAGTCCTATAATTTATTTAATAATTATAAATTTTAAATGATTTATTTAGGTTGGTTCCTAAATGTTAGAATTAAAAACTGAAATGAATTTATTAATTTTGAATATTTTAGAATTAGAACTTAACAAACTCAATTTTAAATTAAATTTAATTAATTAATTCGATTTAATTTAAATTTGGTTCTGAATTTTTTGAGATTTTTTTTTTGAGATTTTTTTACACAGCCCGAATTTAAATGGGCCGTTTTAATTATTTTAGCCGGATTTATTAGGGGTGAATTTATGCTGCTGAGGCTGCTTGCTGTCACCAGCGTTACGAACGTTGCCGATTATTCCATTTTCAGTTATTGTCCTCCGATTTGAGCCCATCTCTCTCTCTCTCTCTCTCTCTCTCTCTCTCGTCGATCGTCTGATGCTCCGCGATCCTGAAGTTCAGATTCAGGCGCCGTGAAAGAGGAACTACGGCATGGAGAGCGTCCCTCTCATCGACCTTCTCTCGGAAGATGACCTCCTCATCTCATCTTCTTCGCAGGAATTCGGTAGGGGATTTCATCTCGCTTTCTCGTGCGATCATTGATTACGTTGTAGTACCTGTTGGATTTGTTCGCATTGTGGAATGTGAATGTATCGGGCTAGAAGAACAGTTGAGGCGAGGCGTCTCTTTCTGTTTCGGATCTTCTTTCCGGAATTTTTGTTAATTTAGGATCTCTTAATTGTTTCTCAGATTGAAACCATAATTCGTTTGAGTAAAAATTGCGTTGCAAGATACCTAGAATTTGATCCATTCGCAACAATTATGCCTAGAATGGAGGAATTTTGTCATGGTGATTATATGTGAGAACTGTGTTTCATGAATCGAACTCTTAGCTAAAGCGTTTGAAGATGAGAAGATTTGTATGAAAGAGACATGCTAATAATCACTATAGCATGCTTCTTATTGCTATGGGATGGTTAACTGCCTTCTGCGAAAGCTGAATGTATTTCAGTTATACTGTTCTCAATGTGTTGTTAAAAGCTTTTGATGATAAATGCCTTTCTCCATAGTTAATGCTCTTTTTGGCGGAAAATTAGAGGCCGTAGCCAATAGAAAAAATAAAATGCATGTACAATGCTAGATCTGAGAGTGCTAAGGGACTCTCAATCCAAAGTTTTCAAAGTATGAAAAACCTAGAAAATTTTGTTAGTGTTTCCCTTAGCTAATAGGAAATATATAAAATCCTGCACGACAGAGGCCCAAAAAGCATGTCACATTCAAGTGGCATAATGCATAACGTACGGATATAAAATTATGTAACCAAAAGGACTATCTGAACATACAGAATTCAATCCCAAAAAACTGCAATTATATGAAATAATCAGTAATAGAAGTACTGGAGCGTGTCTGCACTATACGATATTTATCTCTACACTCAATGTTGGATAGCCATGCATTTTATTATATGCACAGTGGTGTTAAATAATGCGATTGTTCTCCTTCTAAAGAGTTATTTATCAAAAATATTACAGAAGAATTAGAAATAGTTTGTATGACCGGAAATGCATTAAAGAAAGCCAGTACAAGTACAAATCATCACTTTGATTTTGTAGCTATGATTTATGTATGTACTCAACCTTTTTTCTCAAAGTAATATTAATGTTGTACTGCCCAGAACTAGATACTGCTGTCAGTCGGGAAGAAAAAACTACACAGTTCAAACAAATGGACCAATTTCCTGACTTTACGGAATCTCCAAAGCAAAAAAGTAGGTCTGACAGATTCAACATGCGAAAAAGTTTAGCCTGGGATAGTGAATTTTTCACATGTGAAGGTGTGCATCATGAGCTTCTAATCCTCATTTTTATTCGAAGTTCACAGAACTTATATATGACATCATGGTTGTTTCATAGGTTTTCTCAATTCTGGAGAGCTAGCTATTGTTAACAACACATACAGCAATGCTGAAGGAATCACATTACCCAGAATTCAAGAAGAATTGAAAAAATCAACCGAGTCAACCTCCACATCAGGAAGAGGAAGTTCTGCATTGGAACAACTCGGAAAAGACTTGTTTGACAATCTTCGGCTTTCAACTCCCCAGTCCTTGGTGCATTCCAGTGAGACTAAAGATCAAAAGCGGACGCTTGTACCGAGCCTGAGATGTACTACATTTTATGTTGGAATAAGATATCTATGCTTTCATTATGCTACACCACATTTGCACGTGTTAGCCATCTACTAACTATTTGTTTGTTGCTTTTGCAGCTGTGAAGAAGCTTGATGTTTTATCTCAAACAATGGTATACCGTATACTCCTTTTCTCTCTGAATTCTCAATTCTTTTTATGGATATTCTATTTCATAGCTTAAATATTAGCCAACTACAGATAAAACCTTCAACTGCATTGAAGAGGGGTATCACCACCAGGCAAGAACAGGACGCTCTTTCGAGTAATTACCTTGTTCACGGAATGCAGGTGAGCACTCTTTGATAAGCATTGAATTTTAATTGATACATTTTTACTTTTATCTGATATCCAGCAATACAAGATTTCCTTTAGGCAATAGTTATCTTTCTCTGTATAGCCTACTTATTTTTTATCAGAAGCTTGGGCAGATCCTTATCACATCCTATGGATTCCACAAATGATTCTTAAGGCCATGCTCTTCACTTTTTCTGCTTATAGTTACCCGTAGTTGATCCTATTCGTGCTCTTAAACATCACGAAGATAAATACATTAGTTATTTTTTAATTTGAATATATTTCTCCTTTTTTTTCCTAAAAGTTTTCTAGATGTTTGAGTTTAGATGCTTAAACAACCTATTTAGTGCAATGCAGGCTTCATCAAGATGTAGAGAATCAAAGACTTGGATTAAACCACCAAAACTTCCATCCAAAACCATTACTTCACCGACAGTGCCCAGCAAAAATGGTTCTGTGAAGAAACAGTTGAAATGCAACACAGGCAAGGCTAGTGCTGGTATGCAGCTTACCTTAATGATCACATAATTCCATCGCTGATAGTTTTAGTTGTACTGAAAGATTAAAGGGGAAAATTTATACACACATCACTGAAATCTTAGGCAACTTCAATGAATCTCCCAAGTTTTTTAGACAAAAAAAGTCTCGTTGTTGCATAATGTATGGAGGCCTTGCTCGTAATATCAAAGGGTTTGTAGGTAACAGTGAAGAATGAACATTGAATGTGTAATTTTCTATGACTTTAGAGATGTATATGCAATTTCCACAATATTTAAACTGCCTGCATATAGGAACAGATTGAGTTATATTGGCGGAAAACTCTACCTTGTAGAAGAATTACAACTATTATTGTGTTTTGCAGAAACTACTGGAAAGCGACAATCAGTTTCTAATGAAGCAAAACGGACTTCTAAGCTGATTCCATTAAAGGACACTGGTTCCTCTACACCTCGAGCTAATTTGAGACTTTTAATGGCTGCATCACCATCTTTGAGTAGTTCAGCCAGCAGTCCGTCTGATGCAAAAAGTGAATCTCCCTTAGTAACCATAAGGAGTGTCAAAAGAAATGCTTCGTTTTCTTCACTAGGATTGACTAGTAATAATCTCACAAAGCGAGCTTCAAGTACAACAGGATCCAAATGGAAAAGTTGTCATTTTGATTCAGCAAAATCTATGAGCTTTGTTTCTTCAGTTTCACCTTCATCAAGTTCCACTTCTATGAAGCGAAGCAAGTTAACTGAATGTTCTGATGCTGGGTTGTCTTCATCTCCATCAAGAACAGTTTCTCCTGTCATTGAAGCTTCAAAGAATTCAGGTAAAATACTATAGAAACACCATTTTGGCCTACCTATTTTGAGGCTTACTGAATTGCGGACCCTTTTTGTCGAATCTGCACTTTGATCTTTACATTGTCGGTAACAAAAACAATAGGTCCTAGTTCACACTTGCTGTGACACATTTGTGGGAAAAACATTTTGGTTAGAAATCACACAGGATTCTCTTTGAGGGTCATATGTTCCACCCCTACTAAAGAATTAATGTTGCCTATAATCAGCATATCATATGTATTATGAGAAATAAATCAAGGAAATGTTTAAATACATGTGTCAGATGAGAAATAAATCAAATGTATGTTTCCGATAGTATGCTAAATACACAGTATTGTCTCTATTGAAAATGCAGACATAAACCATGAATGAACTATACACTGTAATTTATGTTTTCATTATATAAAAATGTAAGGAAAAAGAATGATGAAGGTGACTTTAAAGCTTCTTTTTCTTAAAAAGCAGGTTCTAAACTCACTTTAAGCTATGGTTCTGGTAGAAGAAGTGCTATGTCATCTCGACTACGAATGCCAAGCTCAACTATTGGTTACTTTGATAAGGTTATTGTTCATACTTGCAATACTACATAGACCTTAGCCTTTCAAATGTATCCAGTTTAATTCGACATATTATACTTCTATCAAATATACAGGATAAAACTCCCATTCGCAGTTCATGCAATTATCTACACAATGGCTTCAGAAATAGTTTCGTGATGACCGGTGAAATCATCGAAAACTTGTCAGCGAACAAAGTTACACCAAGCAAACAGCCTTCCACAAGAGCTCCACCACACTCTCCTGCAAATCAGAACTCAAAGTCTACTAAACTACACAAGGAATCTTCTCCAAAAACTGCAGTAAACAACTGCAAATTGAGTTCTAATAGTCCGAGCAAGAAAAACCAGCCAAATCTGCTTCGTCCTAAGCTCATCGTGGAAAATGAAACAAGCACGACTGGGGAGCAAAATATCAGTGATTCATCATCAGAGGGAAAGCAAGTGAACGATGAACATCCTGAGATTGGCCTGAATGTTGCTAAGATGCATACTGAAAAGGAGAACTTATGCCCTGCACTGAATACTGAAGGTTCATTCAGTGATCTGCAGATAGAAGATCAGCACAAGGCTGCAGTGGAATTGCTCAGAGAGAAGGTACTTACTATCTCACTCTCTGAGCCAAAAGACTCACAAGTTAGAGATTAGTACCTTTGTGTTAACTACAGGGATCGTTAAGCTTGATTCTAGTTAGCCTTAACTCAGCACAGGTTTAGTCTTCAAAGGTTAAATGGTTGTGTTACAATTAACTCGAGTTCAAGTTCAAATTTGATGCAATATAGCCGAGAGTCCTAATTTTTGTCAGCAAGAAATGATAGAAATCTAAAGTGCTGATATAATTCTCTTTGTAAAAGCTCTTAGAAGGAATTTCTATTTGTTTGAGCATGAACTATGAAAACGGCTTGATGGATTCAAGCCCTTCATATATTTCGCTAATATATGGATGGATGGCGATAGATAATATTCATGATTCTCAGAATCTTAATTCATTGTTCTTGTAATTATCCTGCATGCATAATATTCATTGTTCTTTCTCCGAATTATGCATTGGATTTATCATAAAATATGCTGCTTTATTGTATGTCGGACGAGCTGGAAAATGAATATATCCGTGAGAAGGTTGGAGTAGCTTCTGAGGATAAACATAGAGAGAGTCGACTTAAATAATTTTAGATATATAAATCGTAGGCGGATAGAAACTTCAGTAATGAGATTTGAATCATTGGATCTCGCTCTTATTAAAAGAGATATAACAAGAAATTATAAAAAATGATCTTATCAGTTAAATGAGGAGTTATTATTTAATAGAGTGTTTTGAAACAAATGATTCATTTAATGATTTAAAATATAAAATAGAAAAACCAGAATCGTAGCTTCATTTTGAACTTCAATTTCAACAATGAAAAAAGATAGAAAGCACATCTATGCCCACGTACATGCATAATATCTAATATTAGTCACAGTACATATTATAATTCTAATTTTTTATTATTTACCCACATACTGATTGTGTAAATTTTAGTGCTTGCTGTGATATTTTTAGTATATCTCTCTCATCAACAAAAATAAAATGTTTAATATGCAATATGATCAAAATAATATGATTGTTCTTAACATCATTTTGATTAATTATCTGTATTTTTAAGAGACTTTTTTAATAATCTTTGAGGCAAATCTCTCTTCGATAAAATATGAGGAAAATGTTAAGTATATGCATATTAACGTATCTATAAAAGTATGATTATGTAGACGTATTTTAAAATCGTAGAGTTTACGCATCAAGAACAGCCATTAGTGGAGGACAATTGTCAGTATTTTCATGCCGATCAACCTCATATCACACTGTCTGCCCCCATCACAATGCAGAAAATTGAAGAAGCTCTATAAGATTTGAAAGAGGGAAAAAACCCCTTACTACACTTTAAAAGAATTACTTCCAACTACTGGGTTGGTGCATTCATTAATATTATTCAATGATATAAATTCACAGTCTAACATCAGGCCATCATTGTAGAGATGTTCTACTCTCTTAATTCAAACAACAACACTAAAAATTGTATGAGTTGGGATAAAGTGAGGGAAGAACGTAAAAATTTATTTGATCATATTCGTCATTTTACTATGTCAAAAAGAGAAAGAGATGGACAAAAAAAGTCTTAAAAAAAACAAACCAAGAAGTACAAAAATGTGAGGAAATCAAATTCACAAAGTTAACGAGAAGAATGAGTAAACCAAAATTGACTTGAAAGATTTGTTTGACAAACGAGTATTTTAGTTATACAGCAACAACAACCAAGCCTTAATCCCACTAGGTGGGGTCGGCTACATGAATCCTTTGTTTCCATTGCGCCCTATCAGTTACCAAATTCTTATCTAGGTCTAAGTAACTAAGATCACTCCTTATAGTTTATTGCTATGTCTTCTTTGGTCTCCCTCTTCCTCTTTGTACATGGGCAAAATCCAATAACTCAATTTTTCTAACTTGAGCTTCAATCGGCCTATAATTTAGATGTCCAAACCATCTAAGCCAACTTTCTCTAAGTTTATCCTCAATTGGTGCAACACCAACTTTCTTTCTACACAAACTCTGACATTAAATATGCTTTATTTCATATTTAACACTATTTTCAATAAATCAATCAACTTTATTTCACATTCAGCACAATTTTAATATAACTATTTTATTTGACATCATACACATTTTATCGATTCTACAATCAATTCCAAATTTTCTTACCTTGTGAGGAGCGGCCAGGCCTAAGTTTTATTGGATAGAATTACTGTAGTACTTCCATTTCGTGTGAAAATAGAAAAGAATTTTAAAAAGTCATAATTTTTTTTAAAATTAATTATTTTCCAACTAAATAGAACCAAAATATATAGAATTATAAAAGAGATTGAATCACTAGCACTCACAGCCAGTTATAATAGGTTAGAGTTGTTATAAATGTTAATTTAATTTTAATAATAATGATGGATAAATTGAACAAAGTTGATCTTTTATTCTATTTGCAATTTTTTTGATAGCACTATTTGCAAATAATTAAATTTGCTATATTTTTTTGCTTTGAAATGCAAAGTAGTAAAATGCATTGATGAAAGAAATATAAAGCTCTACTTAATTAGAAAACAAAATTTGCATCATAAAATTGAGATAAAAGAAATTTATAAAAAAGAAAGAAAAAAAGTTTGATAGTCATAAAAGAAAAATAGAGAATAAGTGATTATTATTTTAGTCAATATTAGGTTAAAATAATTATATTATGAACAATAATTTAGTAAATTGGCTGTATCAAAATAACGGACTTACATGAAAGAATAATTGTTAGGAAAGGATCTATATGAAAATATTCAAAAAAATGTGAATTTATATGAAATACTAATCAAACATTATAGACCCAGATGTAATTCTACTTAAAATCTATATCAGCCGTCGGATTCCGAAACTCGTTTCTTCTCGCCGCGGATTGCGATTCCCAAAGTTTGCCCTAGACGAGATGAGAGCTGTCTATAAGTGGAGATTAATCTTCCTTCTCATCCTTCCTCCCGAGATCTTCCTCTTCCCATCGTCGCGGCGGCTTCTTGATCTCGCCCTTGATTTGATAGAATAGTCTTCACCTGCTTCAGTCATAATGGGGTAAGGCGCTTCATTTCTCTCTGCCGGCATGAGAACCGTCTTTTGTTCTTGAAGATGAAAACCTAGTCTTTAATGTCTTTCTACCTCTGTAAACTCTTATCTTCAAAAAAATAGTTCGCTTTCTGCAATCAAGTGCTTTATACTTAACTGAAAGGAAGCATGGATTGATGTATTTAGTTACAAACTGGCCTTCTTGAACGATGAGCAAAATTAATCGCGATTACGAGGAAATGAATCTTCTGCTTGAACTTGTTACTATGTAAACGACGGTCTGGTGCTGGTTCTTTTGGACTGTTTGTGTGGGCTGAAAAGGCATAAGTGCAAGGCTCTCTGTTGTGTTCCTTTGTGCCGTCACCTTCTATATTCAATCGAAACTGATCACTGAATGCTAACTCTTGCTTGTCTTTCATATTATTTTGATGATATTTGTGGCATGAGTTTTGGTATTTCTGTCGGTTCATGTGAGTTGATTGCGTGCCTTGAATTTTTGGTGGTATGTTTTAGTGACCCTATTTTCCAAAAGTTTCACTGTGGACTACATTGTGAGAAAAGATGGAATGCCTACTGCCAATTTTGACACAATTGTCATGCATGGAGACAAGGTTTTCCCATTTGGGGATTTGTTCTCCTATGTTGCGCTCCATTGTATTCTCTAGACTGTATCTTTCTTCTTGGCATAATGAGACTTCTTTATGATCTCCCGTGTTTTTTTTTCCAAGTTAGAGTTTTCCACTTAAATTTGGTGTGATATTTTTCATGTTGTGGTTTTGTGATATTTGTTTGCCTCTTGTATCGATGTGGCATGTTATTTGTTATATTAATCATTTACCCATCAACCATTTTTGTTTCTGCACTTACTCGGATTCTCAAAAGACCTTGTTCTCTACATTTGCCCTTGCACAACCTTGACTCTGTGATCTGCTACAATCTGCATGTTTAACCCTTGGATGACATGAAAGATTTTTACCAATCATCAAATTGTCAAATGGTTTGTGTACATTTTGTGTTGGATAATTAATTGTCAAATGATTTATAGTGGCCGATTCATTAATTTAGATAATTATAATTTCGTTTACCTAATTACTCTAAATAAACCTACAAGTAGTGTTTGTTCAACATCTTGTTGCATCCATTCCTACATCTATGTACTATGGAATGTAGAAGTTTCATTGTATTTTTGCCGTGCCCACCATCTATGCATATCCTATATACGTAATTGTGGTGTATCTAAAGACAAAATGTTTGGGATGTGTGATGCAGGGGAATTTAGGTCACTGATAGTTGTGTTCACTTGATTTTCGCATTCGTGCGAAATTGGAATATTGTTGGGTTATTTTTTTTATTATTTGAGTCGAGCATATGTATTTTATTTTTTGAGTCAGTTATGAGTCAAACATTATGTTTTCTTTTTCGGAAGGAATGCCCATTTTGGTGTTCTGTATTTACTTTGAGTCTTATTTGATTAATTTGGGTTGATTGGATTCAAATAGAATCGTTTAAATTCTACTTGGGTCAAATCAAGCTCAAATTAAGTAAATTAGGTTGGATTTGATTCAATTGAACTCAAGTATATTGAGCCGGGTTCAATTGAGATCAATTGGGTCAAATTTAGGTATGTTTTTGTTTCGATTTTGTTGAGTGAAACTTTGGTTTAATCAGACTGGGAGTTAATGGTGAAGAAGATGAAGCTTGTAATTTCTCTACAAATTCAGCTTTAATTAGATCGGGGTGGCTGGATCCACCGTGCCCTAGATCAGCTTTTTCTTCCTTCTGTTCGCAGACGTCGACCAAGCTCTTCCCCTCAACTTCGACAGGTTTGCCTCTCCTACTAATTCTGCCCACTTTGCCCACGATCTACCCCACTCGCCTACTTCCTCGCGCATGATCGACGACTTTGCCGTCACCTCCAAAGGAGTTCAGCTGCTTCATCCTCTCTACTGTAAATCTCCTCCATGGTTGCTGCTAAGGGGAGAGATGAATGCTGAAATTGCTACTGTGTTGAGAGAGATTTCTCTGACTTGATCGATTCCGTGCAGGTGGCCATTGACTCAGCACTGGCACAACATGGGGTTGTGATTGGTGTTCCTCTATTCTCTGAATTCGATGCAGCTGGTGATGATTCAACTCTGATTCTGCGCAGGTGGCGTCAGTTCAGCTTGTTTTGAGTTGGAGTTGCAGAGCGGCTACAACGTAGTGTTTAGGGCTTGAAGTTCTATGATAGCATTGGGGCTTCCTTCTTTCCTACTAGTTTCATGTTTTCTTTTCAGTTTGATATTGGTTATTTGATCGTGGTATTAATCTTCTTGTTGAATTGCTCTGTGGTTCCTTATTCCAACCTGATTATGTTGATTAGCCTTCAATTTTTGTCATCTGGCTGGAATGAAAGTTTGGAATTGAATCGAAATTAGTTGTTTTGGATTTCCATGTTTTTTTTGAGCAAATCTTCAGCCAGATTCTCTCTGTTCGCTGAGAAGAATTTGATCTTGAACACATTCCTTGATATAGCTGTACATAAGAATCATTCAGCTTTGGTCTAGCTTGTCAATACTCTCAATTTCCATGCTTATAATCTTAGCATTTGCTGTTCTAACCAAGCTTGAACTGCTCTATGTTTCCTTTTTGTTGGTTTGAGTTTAATTCTGAAATGGTTTTTGCCATGTTGAATTATACTTACGTGGATAATTTACATTGTTAGACTTAAATTTGCTCTCCATGTTTAAGTTAAGCTCAAGGTTTAAGCATGTTAGCTAATTTTTCTACTACTTCTAAGATTAAATATCTTATACTGCATTAAATTTCAGAATTTCTTTAGATTGCTGCAAATCAGCTGGGAATTCCTATGAAATTTTATGTGAATTTGAAGACTCGCATAATTACTGTTAATTAAGTTTAATCTCCTTCAGCATTATTACAATTATTTGTTTGTTCGTAATTAGAAGTATAAGCTCCATCGCTTTTGCACTGCATCAATATGTCCATAACTGTGATCTTGACTAGCTTAGTCTCAATGAGGACATTGCTTAAAATGGAGCTAAATGGATAAAAGAAATCCATGTAGCTAGCCCAGCTAGTTTGGCATTATATATTTTTTTGTAATTTTTTGTGGTTGATTTTGTGAATGTTCAACTATCTATTGTTTTAGGATTTTTTTTTTCATTCTCTTTATTTTTTTGGAATATGTTCAAGGTGGTGTCTCCCTGTTTATTTGTGAATGCTTGAACATCAGTTCTCAATTGAAAAAGGTGTTTTAGCTCATTTTATATAGCTGACACTTGATGTATGCTCGGTGCATAAGCTTTGGTTATATCGCAGTTTCTATGGCTTATTGACGGTCTAGTGTTGACAAGCAATTTACACCACATCAACACTTAACATTTTCATAAGCTATATTGATTTTGTTGGCTCATGTATCCTAATATCCCTTGTGACATTGTTCCTTGTTGGATTAGATACATGATGCATATAGAAACAAGACTTCCAGTTTACATCTACTGCTGCTTTTGGGTCTTGTTTGCTTTACTATTTTGCTGTCTTACTTGCATCCATTTGCGAATTTTCTCGCACTACATTATATTTGATTTATTCGTGAAATGCTATTATGAGAGAAATTTTTTGCTTTTAATTTTATATTTTTAAAATGTTAGTCCCAAAACTGTAGTAAGACCAGCGATGATATATGGTGCTGAATGCTGGCCTGCAAAGAGGAAACATACAAATAAAGTAAATGTTGCAGAAATGAGGATGTTAAGGTGAATGTGTGGATATACACGAAAGTATAGAATGAGAAATGAGTTATCCGAAAAAAAGTTGGTGTTGCACCAATTGAGGATAAACTTAGAGAAAATCGGCTTAGATGGTTTGGACATCTAAATCGTAGGCCGATTGAAGCTCCAGTTAGAAAAATTGAGTTATTGGATTTTGCCTATGTACAAAGAGGAAGAGGGAGACCAAAGAAGACATGGCAAGAAACTATAAGGAGTGATCTTAGTTACTTAAACTTAGATAAGAATTTGGTAACTGATAGAGCGCAATGGAAACAAAGGATTCATGTAACACCTAGTGGGATTAAGGCTTGGTTGTTGTTGTTGTTGTAAAATGTTAGTCCCAATTTACTTTTTCAGGACACGAAGATATCTCTAAAAAATAGTAGAACACTCAAGTCTTCATATTTGCACCTACAAACTAACTTATAAACACATTTAACTATCATTTCCTTTTTCATCTATCTAAGCTAGTGTTCATTATTGTTTATGCATGGTTAAAAGCTCCCGGCAACTCAACTCCCACTTTAGTGCAGCTTCTTTGATGGTGTGGCAATCACTTCTACTCGATGTTATTTTGAACGAGTTAGTGCCAATTTGCCTAGAGGAGGACGGTTACTGGTGGATGGGGACTGGGGAGGTGTGCTAATGACATCTTTTGTAAATTTCCTGAAAAAATAACCCTTAATGGAATTTTCCAGAGTCGGTTAACATTAGGTATGCAGCTTTTTCGTGTTCATCGATTCTGTGATGCATACATAAATATGAAGTTCTATGCTTCGGTCACTCTTTAGTTGGTGATTAGCTCACCAACTTTCTTAACCTTCCAGCACTCGTCTTTCTCGTGTTATGAATGAGTTGCCCTGCTGTTTTTACTCTGCGCACATTTTTGAGCTATTTTCTCTTTTGCTAGCCATTTAGTCATCTTTTCATGTTTCATTTGAAGATTTAAGACTTGACATTCCCTGTCAATTAACAAAGAGTAATTAGTGCTGGCGTGAATTGTTGAAGTTCCCCATGAAAATATTACTACCTGAGCTTCTTTACTCATCGATTATATCTCATTGCAGGAAAACTCGCGGCATGGGAGCTGGTCGCAAACTGAAGACTCATAGAAGAAATCAAAGATGGGCAGATAAATCATTCAAGAAAAGACACCTTGGCAACGAATGGAAAAAGCCGTTTGCTGGCTCTTCTCATGCCAAGGGAATTGTTCTAGAGAAAATGTGATTGTTTTGATAGACCTTTTCCTTAGCATGAATTTTCTTTCTAGAGTGCTACATATCATGAAAATGTTCTTTGATTTGACATCTGAATTGATGGATTTCACGACAGTGGCATTGAGGCGAAGCAGCCGAACTCGGCCATCAGAAAGTGTGCTAGAGTTCAGCTGATCAAGAACGGGAAAAAGATTGCAGCATTTGTGCCGAACGACGGCTGTTTGAACTATATTGAGGAGAATGTAAAGCCTTGCAGAACTCATACCAATTCAGAAGTAAATCACGTCATCATCTGAATTGTTCATTAATATGATATGCAGGATGAGGTGCTGATTGCTGGATTTGGGCGTAAAGGGCATGCTGTGGGAGATATTCCTGGAGTCAGGTTCAAGGTTGTGAAGGTGTCAGGTGTTTCATTGCTGGCTCTTTTCAAGGAGAAGAAGGAAAAACCCAGATCTTAATTAGCTGCTTGAATGGTGAGAGTTTTCTGATTAGATATGTTTTTATGCAAGTTCTTGTGCTTCTGTTGCTCCTTTTGTTTTGGAACTTAGAACTGCTCTTGGTTTATGTGGGCAAGTGTTTGTTTTTGTTTTATGAATATTCGAATCATAGTAACTTGAAGATTTCGCAAATTATATTTTCCACGAGACAGATAGACATGAATCTTTTGGACTCTAAATCGAAAGCTAACCAAATAAAAAATTGATGCTGAGTCGCTCTAGCTTATATCTAACTCGCTCTAACTAAAAAATATTGGATTCGGGAAACTTAATGTGTGGGTTTTTCGGAGTTGTACAATAATGCAAGGCAGAGAGGGAGGGAAATAGAATCAAGAAATGGTGTCAACCCTAAAGAACATCGTTGCTATTGCGCATATTTCTACGTGTGTGTATTAATAGTGTCACATATGATTATGTATTAACTTATTGAGTTTTTTTAATGTTAGTTATGATGGTAGAACTTCTAATTTTACATTTTAGGCTAATATATTATATGTAAGCACATGATATTACTATGTTGTAATTGTTATATATAAGTTAGATAAGTTACGCATAATAAAAAAAAAAGTAATTAGTATTTGAGTCTTTTATTTACTTTTATATGTATATAAATTTCTCGAGTTTTTGAATTAAATAGATGGGTTGATCAAAATATAAATTAATATTTTATAATTGATGTTATTTTTATAGTAAAAATTTTATGAAAATAATAATTTTTATGATAGAGTTGAGTGAGAAGTTTTGTGGAACATTTATTATTCTTTGAAAATGATTAGTTTTTTTCCTATAAAAATATTATTTATTATTAAAAAAATTATTTATATTTTTACTTAAATTGATCAGTCAATTTACTTAATTTAAAAATTAAAAGATTTATATATACATAAAATTAAATAAGAACAACCCAAATGTCAGTAGCAAGTATGCTCATTCTCTTCGCTATTGTCTTGGGCCATATGCTGGGGCTCGTGTGCCACTGATGCATCACGATGTGACTACTTGAGTGGCCACTGAAAATGTCATTTTTTGTGTCGCTCAAATCTAATAATTTCTCTGCTTACAATTTTCTATAACTTAAAAGCCCTATGTCGAAAATTCTTTGATTGAAGACGTAAGTTATTTGATTCAGGCTATAAGCAATTAAGCTTATACTCAGGCATTTAAGTTTTAAAAAATGTTTAATCGATTTAAAGACTTAAATCTAGATTCATATGATAATTTTTTATGCTGAGCATGAGACCTTATTGCATAATATGGTTATTCTCAAAGGACTCATGCAAGTTACAAAAGAACTCTCAGAAATACGAAGGTTCAACACTGAAATAACCATTTGATTCCGCAAGGAACTGGCTCATTTGATGCTTGAAGAATCAGCTCAACAGATAAAACTTTAGCTTAAAACTTTTTCAGATTTACTTCCCAAAGCTGAAAGTTTTGTCTACTAGTTTTTTGCCTTTCGGCTGCGAGCCCGCTCTTTGCCAAAAATATTGTGCTCGGCGTCTGAACGGTTTTGGCGCCAACCGAGGGGTGGGCTCGTGAACATACGGCGCCCAACTGTTCGGTTCGGGTGCCAAATTGAAAGGTTGCTCCACTATTCAGGAATAAATTTTAAATTACGAATTACGAGGACTTAATTGAAAAGGAGATATTGTATTAGCCATTCTTAAATTATAGTATATTGAAAGAAGAAGCAAATAAGAAAGTTTTGAAAAAAAGAAAATATTGAGAAGAGAAAAATTATGAGAAAACTCGTCATGCTCTTCTACTTCTGAGGAGGCAGTGCTTTTTGCTTGAACCTTGTCGAATTGAGCTACCAGATTACTTAGTCAAAGATAATTTAATTCAAAAGCCACGCTAAGAGAGAGAGAGAGGACAGAAAAAAAAGACCTCTTTCATATTAAATATGAGTATTTATAACGAGTGAGTGAACATATGACCTCATTAATGAGAAGGTTGCCTACATTTAGGCCTAGGACAAGGGAAAACTTTTATATTAGCGTGCACTATGTGGATAAAAGTGGCCCCATGCACTGCTGTGTGCGTTGATTAATATGTGCACACCTGATACAAAAAATTTATCTAAGATGAGACTATCCTCGCCCTTGGCCACCTTAGAAGGAGAGGGATACGATCCTGGAGCAGTGGCATGGCAAAACATAGGACGACATTAATTTGCTCAATTAAGGAAAGAACAGAGAGTGACGGGATGTTCAAGTGAACTTTTTCGGCAAGGCTTTGGCTCCTTAAGCAATGTAGCATTTCGGCTCAACTTGCAGGCCTGCACTAATGTTTTCGACTAAATCTTCCTTCGAGGAGGTGTCAGCTCTATTCGCTCATACTCCCTGAGCATGGCCAATTCGAGAGTGTTGTAAGTTGCTCTCAGCTCAAATCTTCTTCCACATGGGACGGTTGATATGACGGGGTGACTCGATGGCATAACACCCACAGTAACAAAAAGCAATGATTTAAATGATCATATTAGAACATTAACAAGTAATAAACATATTGAATTACACAAAAAAAAACTTATTTATGAACTTGTTCTTAATCAGAGGCCGGATCATGAAATTGGCTAAATCTGACAAACAGAATCTCAGAACAAGAAACAGCAGCTTCAGACGCTGGCAAACACCTATGAAACCGATACCAGAACAAAAGAGTTCATATTCATGCCAAAAAAAAAAGTTTAATGAAGTGGGATATCTGCACTAGATGTGAACAAAAAGAAGCCAACCCAATTCAAGAAAAATAAACCATTTTCATCCACTGTCATCAGAATTGTTACAGTAATAGTTCAGTTAATCTGAAGCATTCATTCCTCTGTTACTCGAGATAAAACAGATGCAACCAGCTATAAAATCTTCATATTGAGTTATACTACCATGATTAACATACTGATGATACAAAAATCAAAGAACCATAAAAAGAGAGAAGGGATGCAGAACTATGAGCGCTATATCTAAAAAGTTTGAATTTTCAGCATCCTTCTTTGTTTGGTGGTGAAGATAAGTACCTCAGCCTGTAACTCAAAAGCGCTGGACCAAAAGCACTAAATTTCCCAGCACTACTGAAAGCCACTTCAGCATCTTCGCCTCTTCTAAAGACAACTGAAGCTCGCTTGTTCTTTCTTGAAACCTCAGTTTCTTCTTCTTTCAGAAGTCCATACTGACTGAAAACTTTAATGACATCTGATTCAGAAGGGAGGGCATCAGGATCACTGAAGTTCAAAATTAAAGCAGCAGGATTGCAATCACCCAGAGATTGTTTCATATCATTTGCAATCATAGAATCATCAGAAATGGGCACTGAAGAGGGCGAGCTTTCTGCAGCCTTTGTCTTCTTCGCGTGATCCTGCAACTTGGATTTAGCGTTCCTCTTTCTACCACTGGATGAAGCTTCTTTCTTTGGGCTCTCATGGAAGATGATGTCGGACCAGTAAGAATCACGCAAATAATCAGACTTAACCTCCACAGGGACTAGATCAGATTCATCCAACGCTTCCCCATCCATTCCCATCTGATCTACTGCCAGCTTGTCAGCAAATGAATCTCTCCAATTAGTAAAGAATTCTAGGATCATAGGCCGGAAGCCGTATTCTTTAGTGGGATCTCCTGCAGCTAAACAAAGCTGGGACAGCATCTCATTCGGAAAATTTGCAGCAATAGCCGATGTTGCTGAATCAGAATTAACATTCTTTTGTTTTTCACCAGAAGATGTTGAAGCAGACTTGCCTTTTGGCCTGCCTCTGCTACCATTTGCGAATACAGAATCAACTTTTGTTTCCATCAGCTCATTCAAACTCCTCTGTTTTCTACCTTCTTCTTCAATGTGGCGCTTTTTACCAGGTGGTCTTCCCCTACCCCTTTTCTTTTCCACACTATCTTTCTCCATTGATTTACTTCCAGGGGTTGAAGAACTTTCTTCATTGTCTGATAGAGCCCTACCAGAACAAAATTGTGGAAGATCAGGGTAGCCTTTAAATCTACAGAAGGCCTCTAGCCGAGCTTTCGTTTTAATAAGTTCCAATTTGCCAAAGTCTCCATATTGGAACTGAGCTAATGCTTGGATAGAATCAAGCAGGCTGACAGGCACAAATGAATTCACAATCAGAAATCTATCCACAATCGGGTAACCAGCACCTTCCCTAATCCCAGCATTCTCAACCTTTTTATACTTGAAATCAGTATTCATCTGGTCAATATTACAACCACAGGTCAACCCAATTTCCATTCGCCTGGCAACCTCTTCCAATGCGTCATCAACAGCACAAACAAACGTATCCGTGCTGCTTTGATTCACCATATCTGAGAAGCATGAATCAAAAGGCCTCAATCGCGATTCATCATTCCAAGCAAATGTTTTATCCCCAAAATATGCTACTAGAAAGTGATGTTTCCTTTGAAGTTTCAGTGCCATCTCTGACCCAAATGAAGGATCAAAAATCTGACCAGGCCACCAAGGATGGCTCCTCACTTTGCCCCACACAAGATCAGAAACAGAGTACGCAGATTTACAGTCTTCAAGCTGCAGATCCTCCTCTTTCTCCACCTTCCTTTCATCAAGACCTTGCTCAACGTTAACATCAATTGACATTCGAGTCACCCCTTCAGAACCAGCATACTTGGCTGCAATTTGTTCTCCTGAATCCCTCTGATTTTCAGTAGCTGCACGACCCTCCACATACACACAGTGATCCCCCGTCCAACTTGCTGGATCCAGCCACTCTTCATCAACTATTTCTTCTTTGTCAGGTTTTTCCACCTTAGAGCCCTCTACCACAACATCCAGATCGTTGTCGTCGCCTTCTGTGGAAGGAATTGCGTTCGGATCTTCCCCGCTCTTCATGTTGCTGACATAAAATGAATCAAAACAACCAGCTCCTTCCTTCCCTTCGACCTGCCAAGCGCTCTCATCGCCTCCGCCACCGGCGAACTCCCCAGCCTTACCAGGATCCTCGAGGTCCGCTTCGTGAGCCGCCGTCGCAGCCACCGCGACCGAGTTCAGGTCGAGACACCTGGAGGGGGCCTCGCAGGAGGACCGCTCCTCCCAAGTCATTTAGAGAAAAGCGATTGCCCGAGAGCGTAGCACAAATATGTAATATCTGTAAACACGAAACCCTAGATTAGTGAATCGGAGAAAGGCGAGACGAAGGTGGAGGACGAGAGACCTAAATCAAGAGAGAGAGAGACAGAGAGAGAGAGAAACCCTAAGATAGAAATCGCCAGCCCGAGGAGAAGAAAAGCAGTCAAATGGTGCGTTTCAGAGCGCGCACCGGCTTTCCGTTTTGCCGCCACGAACCAAAAAAAGGAGCGAAGAGAGAGAAGAGAGAGAAGAGAGAGAAGGGCGAGCCTGATGGTGCAAGTTATATATGGCGCATGGTCGGATTACTCATCGGTATGGTTACCTCCCGCCACGAATATTGAAAACGACACAATTTTGTTTAACTCAAAATCCTTTTACAATTCATTTATTCAATTTAAAATTAAATCAATTTTTAGGAATTTAATCTAAGCTATAGTTTATTATACATATAAGCATATGTTTAAAAATTTTCAAAATATGTACAAGATATATTATATATTTAAATATGGTACATTAACTTAATATAAAGAAATTAAAATATAAATTACACAAAATATAAAGCTATAATATTATATCAAAATATTTCATATGTAAAATAAAATAATAGCTTATTATTATGATCAAAAATAATTTAAAATTAAAAATCTTTTATTAAGTGAAAATAATTTAAAATTAAAAAAAAAAAAATTTGCGCAGGTCGGATCAGGAAACCGCCGGAGGCCCCTTAGCCAAATCCATTATCAGGATTGGATTTGGTGAACGTTAGAATGATCAAGCGCTCCAATTATTGTTGATGAACGGTTGAGATTGGATTGAATGGCGAGCAATAAAAGTTGTGGGACCGAAGATTTTTTTTTAAGCGTGAAGATGATCATGCGAAAAACCGCTGCATTAAACAATAAATTTTAGATAATTTAATTCTCAAATGTATTACTTGCCATTCTTGTGCATTTCATTATTTTTTTTTAATCATATTTCTTTAGATACATATTCATGATGCATGCAATAATAATTTTGATTTTTATAGTAATTGAAAAAAAAATTATGTTTAAATCCCTGAGAAAAATTAAAGTGAAAATTGAGGAAAATCAAATGAATATAAAACGTGAGGGAAATCAAAATGAAAGTATGAAAAAATTTATAAAAATATAAAAGGGAGATAGATCCAACAATCTGTAGTGAGATCTCTAGAATATTGATTAGTACTGTATATGATCAGCTAAATCAACTTCGTATTAATGCAGAACTTCACACAACGAGCGCGACGACAGCTTGCGATGACAGCGGTGGCACAAGGGGAGGTGGCAATGGCGATGAAAGAGGAAGGTCGGTGGAGGTTGCAAGAGGAGCAATCTCTCTTCTCAATTTGGCTCTCTAGTGATAGTGAACGCTAAAAGTCTCTGAAGTTCAGCTTCTCGGCGAACGGAGACACTTTTCGGCAAGACGACGCTGACGCTCCGACTCCACATACAGAAGCCCGTTTTCCTTCACTTTACTCTCTTGGGTCATGGCTTTCCTGTTAGAAATTAAACTTGATTAATGCAGGATGCAGTTTCAGAAATCAAAGGTCATATTTTGGCTTAATTCTGGCATTAAATGGCTGATTAAACTCCTTTATATTATATATTGGTGGAAAGGTATTGAAGTCAGAAGTTCAATGCAGAAAACGGCTCCACAATCAGAAACTTGTAGAGGGAGTTATGGCTACTTTAGTGAAGACTGTTCAGCTACCCCATAAAACCGAAATTATGTGTTTATTAGCTTTAAATGAGTCTTGTTAACCTAATGAACGTTTGAAAGTTTAAGAGTCATTTTGTTTAGTATAAATAGTCATTATAATCAACATTTTAAGTATGAAGTAGATGACAAGTTAAAATTTCTTCTTTTCTTTTAAGTTTTCTCTTCTATCGCATTATATTAGATAGTATTGTGCTTACCACCTTCCAACAAAGTGGTATCAGAGCTTGGTTGCTTAAAGATATGGCATCAAGCAACTCTCTTTTCTTCCAATATCCATGCCTCACTAAGGAAAATTTTGACAATTGGGTGCTTCGCATGAAGGCCATTCTTGGTTCACAAGAAGTATGGAGCTTGGTGGAGAACGGCTTTGAGGAGCCGGATGACGAGACGACATTAACTCAAGCTCAAAGAGATGCTCTGGAGAAGATTTGGAAGAGGGACCAATCAGCCCTCACAATCATCCACCAAGGTATAGAGGATGATATGTTTATGAAAATCGCTAATGCTACTTCTTCCAAGCAGGAATGAGATATTCTTCAAATGAACTTTGAAGGAGTTGACAAGGTGAAGAGTTTGAAGCTCTAAGGGCTGAGTTTGAAGCTCTTCATATGAAGGAGAAAGAGTCAATTTCAGACTATTTCTCAAGAGTATTGGCAATCGTCAATCAAATGAAAAGAAATGGAGAAGATGTAGAAGATCTTCGTGTTGTCGAAAAGATCCTTCGCTCGTTGGATCGTAAATTTGAACATGTGGTAGTAGCCATTGAAGAAAGTAAAGATTTATAGAATTTGAGCATTGATCAACTATGTGGATCATTGCAAGTTCATGAAGAGAGAATCAACGAAAGCAAAACTAATGAAATCGAGCAGGTTTTGCAAACAAAGCTCACTTTTCACAACAAAAGTGAAGCGCATGGAGGAAGATCTCAATGGAGAGGTCGAGGACGAGGTCGTGGTCATCATCAAGGGAGAGGCGATCAAAATTCTTTCAATTTAGAAAGATATCGAGCTTCGTCAAGAGGACATGGAAGAGGAAGAGGTAGAGGAAGAGGTGATTATTCAAGGTCATACAATTCAAGGTATGATAAATCTCATGTTGAATGTTACAATTGTCACAAACATGGTCATTTTTTTTGGAAATGCAAAAATATTACTAATGAGGTGGAAGAAAAAGCAAATACAATTGAAGAGAAACAAGAAAGAGAAGAAGAGCCAACACTCCTACTGGCACTTCGAGATGACAAGGAAGATACAAGTTCATGGTACCTTGATAATGGAGCAAGCAATCATATGTCTGGAGATAAAAGCAAGTTCGTGAAGCTTGAAGAAATGAGCAATGGCTTTGTCACTTTTGGTGATTCCTCCAAAGTTGAAATCAAAGGCAAAGGTACTATTTTAATTAAGTTGAAAGATGAAAGTCACAAACTTATCCAAGATATTTACTATGTTCCTAAATTGAAAAATAATATTTTGAGTTTGGGACAACTCTTGGAGAAGGGATATGAAATTCAAATGAAAGACAAATATCTTTTCATAAATGATGACAGAGATAATCTTATTGCCAAAGTATCTATGACAAAGAATAGGATGTTTTTATTAAATCTCTAAACTGATGTGGCAAAGAGTTTGAAAACAACTGTAAAAGATCCATCATGGTGCTGGCATATGAGATTTGGTCATCTCAATTTTGATGGGCTTAAATCTCTATATCAAAAGAAGATGGTGAAAGATATTCCATATATACAACATCCCAATCAATTATGTGAAGTTGTTTACTTGGCAAACATGCAAGAAAGAGTTTTCCAAAGGAAGCAACTTCAAGGGCAACCAAACAACTTGAGCTTGTACATGCAGATGTTTGTGGACCGATCAATCCTCCATCGCTTGGTAAGAACAACTATTTCTTGTTGTTCATTGATGATTTTTCTCGAAAGATATGGGTATATTTTTTGAAGACAAAATCAGAAGTTTTTAGTGCCTTTAAGAATTTCAAAACATTTGTTGAAAGGGAGAGTGGTTTCAAAATTAATTCTTTGAGAACTGATAGAGGAGATGAATTTATTTCAAATGAATTCCACTTGTTTTGCGAAACACATGGAATTCATCGTCCTTTAATAGTTCCAAGATCACCACAACAGAATGGTGTAGCAGAAAGAAAGAATCGGATAATCTTAAATATGGCTAGAAGCATGTTGAAACGTAAAAGGATGTCTAAAGAATTTTGGGCGGAAGCAGTTTCTTGTGCTATTTATCTTTCAAATCGAAGTCCTAACAAAGCTGTGAAGAATATGACACCTCAAGAAGCATGGAGTGGAAAGAAGCCAAGTGTGTCTCATTTACAAGTATTTGATAGTATTGCTTATGCTCAAGTGCCTAGTCAAGAAAGATCAAAGCTTGATGATCGCAGCAAAAAAGGTGTGTTCATTGGCTATGATGCAAGTTCAAAAGGCTACAAGATCTACAATCCAAGTACCGGAAAGCTTTATATTAGTAGAGATGTTGAATTTGATGAAGAGGCTACTTGGAATTGGAGTACACAAGAGCAAGAGGCTTATGACTTTCTTCCATATTTTATAGAAGAGGAATGACAAGAAATATCTCAAGAGTATGTTACTCCACCCCCTTCTCCAACTACACCAATTACACCTCATTCACAAGCTAGTTCAAGTGAAGGATCAAGAAGAATGAGGAGCCTTCAAGATCTTTATGAAGAAACCGAAAGGTTAGATAATCACATTTTATTCTGTCTTTTCGCTAATATTGAGCCTTTAACTTTTGAAGAAGCTATACAAGATAAAAGATGGGTGAAAGTTATGAGTGAAGAAATTCAGTCTATCAAAAGGAATAAGACATAGGAATTATGTGATCTTCCTAAAGGACACTAAGCCATCGGTGTTAAGTGGGTGTTCAAAGCAAAGAAAAATGTCAATGGAGAGGTAGAAAAGTATAAAGCAAGACTAGTTGCCAAAGGCTACAAGCAAAAGCAAGGAATTGACTATGAAGAGGTATTTGCTCCAGTTGCTAGATTAGAAATAATTTGATTGTTAATAGCTTTTGCAGCTCAAAAACAGTGGACAATCTATCAACTCGATGTAAAATCGGCATTTCTTTATGGTTTTCTTGAAGAAGAGGTATACCTAGAACAACCACAAAGCTATGAAATTGAAGGGCATGAACACAAAGTGCTCAAATTGAAGAAAGTCTTATATGGTTTGAAACAATCGCCTAAAGCATAGAATTCTCGTATTGACAAGTACTTTTATGAAAAAGGATTTATAAGATGCCCTCATGAATATGCTCTTTATATAAAGGTTGAAGATAGTAACCTAATGTTCATTTGCATATATGTAGATGATTTGATCTTTGCAGAAAATAATTCTAGCATGCTAGAAGATTTCAAGAAGAATATGACTCAAGAATTTGAGATGACGAATCTTGGTATTATGGCATATTATTTGGGTATTAAAGTGAAGCAATTGAAAGAAGGAATCTTCATCTCTCAAGAGAGTTATGCAAGAGAAATTCTTGCAAAATTCAACATGTTGAATTGCAAACTAATAGATACTCCTATAGAACTTAGAATAAAATTATCTAAGTTCGATGATGAAGGAAAGATAGATGCAATAATGTTAAGAGCTTGGTGGAAAGTCTAAGATACTTAACATGTACATGACCAGACATCTTATTCGCGGTTGGATTAGTTAGTCGATTTATGGAGGATCCTTCAATTAATCATTGGAAGGCTGCCAAGAGAATTCTCCGCTATCTAAAAGGTACTCTAGACCTCGGGTTATTCTATTCATCTTCTAAGAATTTTGTTCTTTCTGAATATTGTGATAGCGATTTTGCTAGAGATTTTGATGATCGAAAGAGTACTAGTGGTTTTGTTATTTTCTTGGGAGAAAATGCAATATCATGGAGCTCAAAGAAGCAACAAATTGTGGCACTTTCAACTTGCGAAGCTGAATATATAGCTGCAACATCTTGTGCATGCCATGTCATATGGTTTAGAAGAATGATGAAAGAATTTCAGATTGAGCAAAAGGAAGCAACAAACATTTATATTGATAATAAATCTGCTCTAGCACTTGCAAAGAATCCGGTGTTTCATGATCGAAGCAAGCACATTGATATACGATATCATTTTATTCGTGAATGTATTGCGAAGATGGAAATACAACTAAAGTATATTAAATCACAAGATCAAGTTGCTGATGTGTTCACCAAACCGAATAAATCAAGCACTTTCCAGAAGATTTACGAACAATTGGGAATGATGAGAAGATCAAGTTTAAGGGGAAGTGTTAGAAATTAAACTTGATTAATGCAGGATGCAGTTTCAGAAATCAAAGGTCATGTTTTGGCTTAATTTTGGCATTAAATGGCTAATTAAACTCCTTTATATTATATATTGCTGGAAAGGTATTGAAGTCAGAAGTTCAATGCAGAAAACGGCTCCACAATCAGAAATTTGTAGAGGGAGTTATGGCTACTTTAGTGAAGACTATTCAGCTACCCCATAAAACCGAAATTATGTATTTATTAGCTTTAAATGAGTCTTGTTAATCTAATGAACGTTTGGAAGTTTAAGAGTCACTTTGTTTAGTATAAATAGTCATTGTAATTAATATTTTAAGTATGAAGTAGATGATAAGTTAAATTTTTTTTTTCTTTTAAGTTTTCTCTTCTACCGTATTATATTAGATAGTATTGTGCTTACCACCTTCCAACATTTCCTTGGTGCGCTGCTCCACTTGACGCCTAATCACATCCAGCATATCGGCAGCCCGAGCACCAAGTCTGGTCACCGAGTCCGGCCGCCCTTCGGGAACAACTGTTAGAGGCTCATCCCGAACACCGTCCCCAGACTCTTCGACACTCAGGCCAATAAAATCCGGTCCTTCGGCGCCAGAGCCCATCCCGTCTTCACGCCTCCTGCATTGCTCTTCGGGATCGTCGCTGACCTGCACGTCATCTATGTACGCCAGGTCATAGAAACCCTCCTCGAAAATAAGAGGCGCCGCCGAAGAAACTCTCTCCGCCGACCCTCGAGGAACGGCTCGTTTTTTTTTATAATTTTAATATAATTTTTATAATTAATATATAATATTAAAAAAAATATATGTAGTACTTACCAGTGCAGGTACTCCCTCGACGATGGATTGCTAGGGTTGGGAGCATCTAGATCAACCATTACCTGCATGCAAGCCATGCATATAAAATTTATCAAATCATAATATAAATATAATATATATGAATTTAGTATGGAAATAATTAATGAGGAAATTACGAGGGTGTAAAGAACACGAAGATCATCTCCTCCAACATCAACTCTGGGACGATGAACGATTGCAGAAGGCCTGAGATCGCAGCCATTGAAGACAGGCTTGTTGTTGAAGGAAGCCCTCAACCTGGTGGAGATGTTAAAGGGACCTAGAACGTCTCCCACTGCGGCGGGTAGCATCGAGCTCTCGCCGGACATTTTTCGGCTAGCTACTGGCAGCAGGGCCTGTGTGAGCTTGAAGAAAGCTCAGCTAGCTAACTAGCTAGCTGATTGGACGAAGATCTGAAATGGAGAGAGCTAAGGGGGACGCCGGCGGAGAGGGGACTTCAGAAGGGCCCTTAGTTGTTTCTCCGCTTCGCTCGCGGGATCCAGTGCAGGATGTGCGGCGAACTCCAGGTGCTGATCTTGTGGTGGATTCTGATTCTGAGTTTTCGAGGAGAGATATGTAAAGAAATTTTTGTAAAGCAGATTTTGTAATGCGAAGCTTTGTTTTTATTTTGCACTAGATTTCTGCTTATGAAATTTTTTAGCTTTTTGGTTTGTTTGCCTGGGACTTCGAGAAGGGGAGTGCTCTTGACTGCCAGTCGCCTTAGCGCTAAAGTTAGGATCAAGGCGACTAAAGTTAGGATTTTAGGCCTGGGACTTCGAGAAGGGGAGTGCCCTTGACTGCCAGTCGCCTTGGTTCTAAGATAAGATTTTAGGCCAGGGACTTCGAGAAGGGGAGTGCTCTTGACTGCCAGTCGTCTTGGCGCTAAGATAGGATTTTAGGCCTGAGACTTCGAGAAGGGGAGTGCCTGATATAGTAAATTTCAACTAATTTTCATCCAAATTCAGAATACTATGTGATTAATGTAATCAAAAGCCAACATTTTAATTGCTTTTAGAGGTAAAATGGGAAAAAAAAATCAGACCAACTTTGACTGATTAGTTCTAATAAAAGCTTGATTTTTAAAATTCAAAATTATAAATCCTCCAATTAAATCTATTTACAAAATTACTACACTCACCAAGGTTATAATAAACTACAAAAACAGTTATCTTTTAAAAATCATAAAACTCACTCCGAACTGTTAATATATCATGTAATAAATAGAATAAATAAATAGAATAAAACAAATAAAATTTAATGATAATTGAAAAGCTAAAGTGGTTAATTGTGATTAATTATTTATATTTATAGTAAATTTATTATTTTATATATCATAAATTACATAAAAAGTATCTTCGTATTAGAATTATGGTATGATCAATGTAATATTTTTAATAATTTATAATATGTATAGTGTAAAAAAATAAATATTATGTAATTTATTAAGTACGAATAAGTAATATATAAAATAATAAATATATTATAGCACATAATTAATTTTTATTTTCTTTAAATTGTGTGGGTTGATTAACTTATTTGTCTGGAAGAAAAGTATTCAGAAAAATATTTTAATTTTTTTTAAGTATTTATTTAATAGAAAATAAATTAGTAATGTTAAGAAAGTATGAAAAATATAAAATAATGTTAATTGATGCATAATTAATTGTATATAATGTTATATAAAATAATTTTATTTTTTAAAATTAGCGTTTGTGTAAAAATGAGATAAAATGAGGTAAAAAATATCAAAAAATGAGAAAAAAGTATTCTTTTTATTAATTATTTATATTTTTAAATAAATGATCATTTTTCTCACAAAAAATTGGGGTAATTCTTACGTGCGCACTGTGCATTTTCCACTGTTCGTGTAGTTCAAATCACACGTTGCCATGTGGCGCGTGGGGCTCACATGCATAAATGGTGCGGTTGACGCCGTTAATGGAGGCTAAGGTCGAAAATAAATCAAAAATTGAATCGATTTTAAGTTGATCTAAATGAGCCGATTAATAATTCAAAAGTACGGCTCGATAATAATTTCAAGCCGATTTTAAGTCGGGATAGGCTGACTCGATCCAGCTCGAATTAAAATATATTTTATATTATAATATATATTATAAATCGAGCCGATCTCGAGCCAGATAGAGTCGAGCTTACCCAGCTTGAAAAAAAAAGATTTGATTCATTTTTGAGCTGACTCGAAAATGAATCGAAATCAGCTCAAAATCGTTTGGAATTGATTCGAGCCGGCTCAAAGTCGAACCCAATCGACTTCGAGTCAATCGAAATAGGATTGATCTGATTTCGAGCCAGTTTCGAGCTGGTATTGAATCGACTCGAAATCAGATCGATAACATACCTAATGGAGGCTGAGATGTTCAGGTCTGAAATTTCTCTCTGCAGTTATAAAAATTAAGAAAAATTGTATTAAAATATAAAAATTGGCACGTATGACATATATTATGATATATATGTGAGCAAAATTATTACGTATGATACATTTGCGTCCGATTGCAATAATTTCTGTGGCAGTGTGGGTCCGGGTTGCGCGTCACGCGATGAATATTTATTCGAGTGCGGACAGCTGATGTGGCGCACGATCCTGATCAAAAAATATCTCCTACTTCATGATGTTTTCATTTCTGATCCAAGTCCACACTATTTCTCTATTAACTATTTTTAAATATTTTTTGTAAAAATAATTTTTAAATCATTATTTTATATTAAATATAAAATTTAATATAAATCACTAGCGACATGACCACCCACCTTAGTTTTTCAGTGGCTTGATCAATGTAGCGAGCAATAGTTCCAGTGAAATAGAGTAATAATTTTTTATTTTTTA
Organism: Apostasia ramifera; assembly: GCA_019297695.1. Lineage (NCBI taxonomy): Eukaryota > Viridiplantae > Streptophyta > Magnoliopsida > Asparagales > Orchidaceae > Apostasia > Apostasia ramifera. Next base: position 699,992 of record JAEMOT010003567.1, read on the forward strand.
AAATTATAAATAAAAATGCATAAAAAGTAAGTTAGATATGAATAATATAATATTAAAAATAAGAAATAAAATAGTAGCTATATATGATGAAGTGCTTGAAATGAATAATGTAATATAATATAGTATTTAGCAGTAAAATTAGAATAATACTACACATTAATTAATATATTAAATGTACCGGCAGATATTAGCATTTTAAATTATAAACTTATATATATAATTTAGTGAATTATTATATAATTTACAATAAAAAATATATTATAGAATTTGATTATTAAACTTTTAATTTATGATGAGTTATTGTATTACTACTTCCCCGACTAGGGCAAGATGAGGGTTTTTATCGACTGCAAAGCCTTTCTCGGCCTTCGTCGTTCTGCTGCAAAGGAACTCGGGAGGTCAGTGAGCGAATTGTGGTAATGAAAAATTTTGGTCCAGTAGAGATCCGGAGAAGGGAGCTGGGCCTCTCGCAGCCTCGTTCGTTCGCCCGACGGATCGGTGGTTCCCAGGTTCGTCTGAATTGCTCTGCGTATTTTTTCTTCATTATTGGATTGTAATTAGTCGAACGAAGGAAGAAGAATGGAATTGGGTTTTATTGAGATTTCAACGGGAATTCAATCTTTGATGGCTACTGGAATTTTTGCGGATTTTAGTGTTCTGATTTTCCATAGTTCTTGCTCCCTGTATTTAGTGGGAGAATCACTTTGGGGCTGTTTGGATTGGGGGTAGGACAAACTAACCCGGGGTAGCTTACCCCATTAATAACTTACCGGTAAGTGATTTAATGCGTTTTTTTTGTTTGGATGATAACCCGAGTTAACCTGGGATAGCTTTGGATTCTGTTTGACAAATTAATAACTTAATCTAAGATAGTAAACAAAAGATAAATTGCCTCCCCTGCAGCCTAAGCAGAACGTCCACAAAATCATCTGATTCTTCTTCTGCCACATCTCCGGCATCTCTCTCCTTCCGATCTTCATCCTCCTCCTCCTTCTTCTTCTTCAAATGCTCCCCAATCACCCTCTCAAAAAACCCATCCGCCTCCTCTCCTCCGTTCCCGTCGTTGAACATTGCCCGGCAAATCACATTGTGCGAAAGAGCCAGAGCCATCTCGCTCAAGTTCACTGGCGACGGCGGAGTTGTAGATCGTTTGGTGATGGCGGCGATGAGCGTCGCGACCTCCTGCTCTCGGATGGTGCGGAACGACTGCACCCGCTGGGGGCTGAGGGGCTCCACCACGCAGATCTTCCGGGCCTGCCACTAGCCCTCGCTGTAGGGAGCGAAGGAGACGTTGGATTGGTTGTAGGAGAATTTGTCATCGGCAGCGGAGGAGACGATGAGGGTGGGGATGGGGCCGAGGCGGAGGAACATGAGGGGGTCTGCGATAGCCACCCATCAACCGGTGATGGCTCCCTGCGAAGGTGCGCGCAGGACTCCGCCATCTCCGCCATCTCCGCCATTACCCCAGCAACGAGCATGGGACAGCTAAACCCAGGGATAAGCGGGGTAAGGGGAACCAACTGGGTTTATTAACCCAGGGTAATGAACTGAGTTATTAAAGTGTTTGGTGGGTTAACTGGGTTAACTTAAGTTAATAAAGCTAACCCGGGTCTACCAAACGGCCCCTTAAACAATAATATTGGAGATTGAGTCTGGATTAGTTTCTTCTTAGTGAAGGCTTTTGACAATGTGGGTTGATGAAGACATGACTGTTTAGTTGACTTGCATTCCTTTGGCAGTTAGAGATGTGTTCTGAGAAGCTAGTTGATGAGATGTGCAAGTCAAGACTTGATGGATGGGATTGAAGTGGAATCTTTTTATATATTTTCTAGTAGCGTTTTTAAAAAATATCTCTTGTGGAGTTTTCTTTGACTAGGTGTTTTGTTTATCGTCATGATCAAAGTTAGAATACAGACAATTGCAGAGATCATGCAGAAGACAACTGCTTTGTCAGTCAAGGAGTATTGCGGAAAAGTAATGGTGTAAATCCGTTCGCATCTGAGACCCTAATTTTCTACTATAAATAGGGAACTTTGACGCATTTCATGTTTTTGATTTGTCGAATTCTCATTTTCTTGTTTTATTCCTCTTGTAATCTTCTGTTTGATGATTGATGAGGTTTTTCTTTGCTCCTTGTGGTTTTTCCCTAAAGAGTCTCCTTGTAATTCTTGTTGTTTTCATTTTCTGATTGTACTACGGTGGACTGTTGTCTCTGTTTTAATCTGTTTTTTTGTTTTAGACAAGTTGAAGAAATGTTACTGTTGTCATCTTCTTTATGCAATCTTGCACAATCTCAGTGGACAATTGCAACTGTATTTGTGATAAAGCATTTTGACTATTTTTTTTCCAACCCTTTGCTGACATAGATACGGCTTCTTCTCTTTGTCATACAAAGCATCATCCAAATTTAACTGAATAAGGGCAACCTTTATCTTCACTTACCACACAGTAAATCTTGTGTTTTGATCTAGTGATCAGATGATCAATCCCTTACCCAAGGTAAGATGGGGATTACTAGAAAATCACTCTAGAGAATCAGAGAATACCTAGGAAGCCCAAAGGCATCTGGATCATAACATGGATAACCAAGTTCAACATTAGAACAAATGCCCAGTGGATTTACTGAAAACTTGTGAAACTATTTGGACCCAAGAAGACTTGGTTAAACAAACTCACTCTCGAGTAGTGATGCAAAGGAGGCGATAGAGAAGAAAGTTCATTCACGAGTTCGCTAGGCACCAAAAGGGTGGGATACATCCTACCCCAGTGCCATTCTCCAGAATCGCAATGATGGATCGACGAGGTTTACAAGTGAGGAAGCCCAGAATGCTATGACGTCCGGCCACTAATGCACCCAACCAACCAGCGGAACACAAGCTTTGTGGATTCTTGGGATAACCGTTTAGAAAGTTTGCAACTAAATTGATCAGCCGCCTACATATTGCTCCACATCCCCAAAGAATTGGGCACGATGTGCCTAATAAGGGTATAAGGGTAATTAGGTTGCAATTAGGGAAACCCTAGCAGCTAGTCCTTGTATATGTTTTGTTCCTTATAGGCAGGAACCATGAACTTTGTAGGTCTTTGTCTGTTGCGCCCGCTTAAAATTTAGGGACTTTTCTTGGGCATCAGGTGCAAGTTCAATCATCTTCAAAAGGCCACTGTATGGCTAACAGATAGTAGCATATGGTTTTTCTATTTGTAGTTTGTAGACTTTTTTTTTTACTTGTACTGCTGCTCGGGATAACAGAACATGCTGGCCATATGTAAGTTTTTTGTTTTTTCTTTGATATCAAGGCCATATGTAAGTTTAGATGAAGCTAAATGTGCTATTTTATATCTTTTGGCACATATAGAAGTCTAATCCACAATTCCACATCAAGTGCTCATTTTACATTTAAAAAAAGCTGATGAATTGGAAGTCCTTAGAAATTAGAGGCTGTTCTTAAACTAATTTCTCATTACTCTGTTTGCTTTTATAGTTGTTAATTAAGTAAGCTTACCAATATTCCTTTGCGAAGCTATTAATGAGAATTTCTTTGTAGTTATTTTCATAAAATCTAGTTGTAGAAGATAGTTGATTAATCTTCATTTGTGATGGACCAGGCACTTGTAAAGCGCTTAGACCTTTATGGGAAGTTGTATGGCCATAAAGGTTGTGTCAACTCTGTTCATTTCTGCCCTAATGGAGCTATTCTTGTGTCTGGTTCAGATGACAAAGACATTATATTTTGGAACTGGGAAACCAAGTCGAAAATGCTTGCATACTCTTCTGGTCATTCTGACAATGTCTTTGAGGCTCAAATTATGCCATATACTGAAGATCGTGTAGTAGTAACCTCTGCTGCTGATGGCCAGGTTTTCCCCTATGAATAGCTTTATATGTCTTTGTTGAGGTCATAAAGTTCCATTCCATTTACGAGAACCTACTCACAAAGTTTTTTTTGTGCATATATTAGTACGCTTGCTCTATTCCAAATAAATTTCTTAAGTCAATTCCCTCATTAATAAACGGGAAATGCATGCATATGAATAACTTGGAGATCAAGTTATTCTTTGAATGGTTGTTTATTTTAAGATGCTATTCTCAAACTGCTTGTTTATTTGCCATCATTTTGTGTTCAGCTAGCCGTTCCTTCGATTTATACAATGGGAGTTCAGTCGTTCTTTAAATTGCTTACTGATTGTCATTTCCAATCTGCAGCATTAAACCTTCTCAAATTGGTTTGGATGTTTTCAATTTCACCACCTTTGTTGCACACTTTGTCCTACAGGTTTTCCAGCTTTAGGAGTGATTTCTTTTTAGCCAATTTGGATTGTTCTAAAGTTGGTTTAATTTCTTAGGGGGTTTTGGTTGCAAGGGATATTCCCATTTACTTTCCCTTACCAGGTGAGGCTTGGTCAAATGAGGGAGGATGGAAAAGTTGACACTAAATTGCTTGGGATGCATCATGGCCGTATTCACAAATTAGCCATAGAGCCCGGAAGCCCGCATAATTTTTACAGCTGTGGTGAGGATGGCCTTGTTCAGCATGTAGGTGAATAGCTTTAAATGCTTCATTTTTTGCCCTCCCCCAGAAACTGCTTCCACTTTCCTCCTGATGCGAGCTAAATAATTCATTGCAGTTTGACCTTCGCACTGAAACTGCTGTCAAGCTTTTTACATGCTTTTCCTTCTCTGACAGCAAGCAGCCTATACTACTGAATACTATTGTCATAGATCCTCGAAACCCCCATTACTTCTCTACGGGAGGTTTTGACGAGTATGCTCGTGTCTACGACATCAGGAATTATCAGCGGGATGCATCAAACGGTTTTGATCAACCTGTTAACACCTTTTGCCCTCTCCATCTCATCGGCTGTAGCAATGTTCACATCACAGGTCTGGCTTATTCTAGGACAAGTGAGCTGCTTGTTTCTTACAATGATGAGCTCATCTATATGTTTGAGAAAAACATGGGTGTTGGGCCAAATCCACGAACTATTCAGGCTGAGGGGTTTCATAACCTTGATAAACCACAGGTATATGAGGGCCATCGGAATTCGGAAACTGTTAAGGGAGTGAGCTTCTTTGGACCCTGTGACGAATATGTGGTGAGTGGTTCCGACTGCGGTCATATTTACATCTGGAAGAAAACAGGTGGTGAACTGATGAGAATGATGGTGGGTGACAAGCATATTGTGAACTGCATGGAGCCTCACCCTTTCTTCCCTTTCCTTGCTACTAGCGGGTTTGATGAAAATGTAAAGCTCTGGGCACCTGCGGCGAGAAAACTTCATTCTATTCCTAAAAATGCAAAACAGGTAAAATTTTTCTTTTTTAGATATTATAGACCACATAGACGCTTCAAGAAAAATCCTAACACAAAAGGCTAATCATCTGGTTCACTTGTATATTTGTTTCCTATTTTTATCATTTTTATGTTTCTATTATTTACGGTCTGTTTGTTTGTAAGGTTAAATTTGACAAGATTAAAACGAAACTTGGATAGAGATATTTTTTTATTAATAATTGTGAATGATGTGAAATAAAGTTAATTATTATATTGGAATATGTGAGGGATGTGATATAAAGTTAGTTATTATGTTGAGATATGTGAGGGATGTGATATAAGTTAGTTATTATTTTGGTAATGTGTAGGATGTGAAATAAAGTTAATTTTTAATATTAAATTTTATGTGTGATGTGATATGCCTGATTAAAATTAAATCAGGTTAATTTTTAACTTTTAAACGAACGGGGCCTTAAGTCTAAAATCAACAAATCTTGGTGAATCTATGTAATGTCAATTTACTTTTCACATTTGGTTTTATTGGTTTTGAGTGAACCCTCTCTAGAGAGAGAGAGAGAGAGAGAGAGAGAGAGAGAGAGACGCAGGTGGCCACTGAGCTGCTTCCTTGCACTGCTGAACAGCCTACCAAGGGAAGAGAGACATTGGTGGCAGAGCTGCAGAGTGGACATTAGATCAAACATAATTTTTAGTCGTTTGGTTTTTGTAGATAAAAGGGCATTTTAAATTCCAAGGTTTCAACTGTTTTCTGATGAGTGTTATGCTTCCAGCCTATCCCCAATGTAGCAAATTAGGAAATGGTTTATAATCATGGGGACCATATCACCATAATGATGATTGATATAATCACAAACTAATGACATCATGTAAAATAGTAGTATGCCAGTTTGCAAAATGACTTTTATGGAACATAATCCTTGTTGAAGGGTCTAGGAGGAGTACAATAAGAGGATAGAGAGGAAGAAGAACCAGGGAAAGAGAAAAAGAAGAAAATTGAAGTGTGAGAAAATAATAGACAATGTTTTGTAGACAACATTCAGTATGCAATTCATCAAATGTTTGAAAAGATAGGAAACTGATTAGACGATTGAGAGGTTGCTCATACAGAGTGAAGGAGAATAATGATCTTATCGGAGAAAAAAAAACTAAATATTTGCAAGTTCTTTTGAGTTGAAACCCTTTCCCAATAGAACTCGACAATGTCACTTACTCCTGGCCCTTGAGATTAATCCTGAATGATCCAATGATGATGCCTCATCTAGTTATGAAAATTATTATGAAAATTAGTCGTAAGAAAGTAAAGTAGTTGATGGTATTTTAAAAGTGAAGCAGGCTTTTTTGTTGTTTGGTGGAGGCTTCAATTGGCGAGAGAAATCTATTTGGCTCACTTTGCGTTAGCTTGGATCCATTGATTCAGTCAAAGCAAGACCAACTCTGTTGGATTAACTTTATTATAGCCTTAGACATTTTTGCACAAAATGCAGAATTTTTTTGCATAGATTCAGGAATTTCTGTGCTTTCCAAATTAAGCTTCTCATTAGTGAACAAAGAAATCATCAATCCCCTTAAATATCCAGAAGAGAATAGTAAATATTCTTACCATTCTTCTACATAATCTGTGTCATTCTTGCTAGCTAATACGTTTCATCTGATTAGCAGATAATGACAGCCAATAAACGAGGTCGAGAAGCTCGTGCAAGGATTACACTTTCTCCAGATGTTATAATGCATGTGCTGAGGTTGCAGAGGCGGCAAACCTTACTTTATACTGAACCTCTTTCCGCTGATGCAGATTCAGACAGTGATTCAACTCCTGAAGATGGTTCAGCTGCAGGTCCCAGGGACTGCAACATCTCCTGATCAGGAGCAGTGCGTGTCTATCCCTGGTTCCAACCCTGTCGTATATCAGTTACACTCTCTGCTACAAGAATTAGGAGGCTTACATAACACAAAAGAAGAAAAATATTACATATTAAACACCCTAATTGTAGCATTTCTATATTTAACAGACAAATTTTAAGTTCATCAAAGGTAACGCCTATGTTAACTTCTATTAAATATGTTTGAAATATGTTGTTTTAAGGTTTTAGGCAAATTAATTATAATTTTCTGCAAATCAAAGTACACATGGTGATTAGTAAGTCCTGTGTATAGGAACAGATACATTTTGCATGTGTATCAAATTTAATATGCAGGCATTTTTAACGAAAGTTAAGGAAGGTGTTACCTTTTGTTGTATTTGAAATTTGTTCTTGTTATATATAACATAGGTGTTTAATATTTAATTTTGTTCTTTCTTAGTATTATGTAGTTAAATACTCGATAAAATTATGGAAACCAAACATAATCTGAACTGCTGGGTTGAGAATAAGCCGGTTCTATTAAGATGCTGTGAAGTGAGAATGAGATGAAATACGGAGAATTGTTTCTTATGGTATACCTATTTCTTTGTTCTCTTGGTTCTCAGCTTGTAGAAGGTGCAATGTAAAATAAGGTAAACTAGGCAATATCTTTTAAGCCGGTAGATTAATAATGTAAATTCGGCACATTATTGTGTAAGCATGAATTGAATGAATCTACCATAGAATGTATTTTGCGGTGAATATGATTGATGTTCAGTAGTATTCACGGTTTTTGGTGATTTCATTTCTTTATATCATGAGCTGCATGATGTTTAAACAGTTGATTAGCTTCCAGTATGAAGTGTTTCTCCTGTTTGAGATGTGGTTTAGGATTTTTATAGATGTTCGAGATTTTGAATCGTGTTTTACACTTGTTTATATCATTGTAATCATCATTTAATTACTTTATTACGGACTATTCAATATCTACTTTATGAATCTTTCTTCAAAAGTTCTTTCTACTTAGATTTGACATCAAATGATTTTCTTCAGGGTGCATTGCCATGTTATTGTTACAATCCCTTGCAAGGCTTTCTTTCAGACCAGATGTACAATTGTTTTGTGACAAAATATAGTCAACTTTATGATGTCTCTTTTGGAGATTTATTGTGATTTTGTTACATTTTTTTAGTGGAAACATTTGGTTTAGATAATATTGCAAAAAATAAAGAAATATCTAGATGTCATCTTCCCGAATAAGTTCAATTGTGGCAGAGAAGCAGGGTAGTCAGATTAAGGGAGGAGAGGATCTGATTCCATGGCATAGAAGTTCCAGGTCTCGATTTTAGTGGTAAACTACTCTTAAAATCTCTGAATTTTGATAATAATTAACATAATTCGTTATATAATGATATTCAATCAAACGAATAAAAATTGCTAAATAATATAGATAGGATAACATTAACATTTAAATAACATTAACATCTAAATTGCATTAAACTAAATGCTTTTTAAGTTTTTTAAGCAACTCGAATGAACAATAACCATAATGTTCGTTTGAGTTGTTTAAAAGATTATAGGTTCTTGTACATAATTGAACAATGAGTGATCTGTGCGTAAATATGGATACTATGGTGTTAAATATGTGAATAGCAATAGATTATATTGTTATGTGTTAGTCTATTCATCTAATTGTATATTTGTGTGATTTTTGTTTTCAGGAATCATGCTAATAGAGTATTTCAAGGGAACTATTCATATACTTCAAAGGTAACAACATTTATTTATTTTCATTTGATGGTGCAGCCAAGGGACGTGTGATTGTCTACTCTGGCAGATGTCAATGTGCCAACACTATTGTGGTGGTATATCATGCAAGTAAACTTCTAGTTCAGGCTGTTTGCTTTGTGGAAAGATCATCACTGCTTGAAGGTACGTCTACTTACAGAATTCCTCTGATAGGTTTTCCCCTTAACAAAATTAGCTTTTGCTACGTTATTTGTTAGATGCCTTGTTTATGCTTTTTGATGCGGGATAATATGCAAGATGTAATCCAAATTAGAGATCAGTAAATAATTTTAGCAGATGAGCATAAATTGGTTTAGGAATGTCTCTAATAGTTATCATGTAATAACCAAGAAACTATAAATCCATGAAGCGACTCAATTTTAAATATCTAGAAACAAGCTCAAATGATATTTAATAAATTTACCAAATAATTTTAGGCAACTATATCTCAACAAGTCAGAGCCAGGATACGCGGTAAAGGGTGTTCTCACAATAAGGTATTACCCAACAGCAATTTAATTGCACAGTAATGTTCAGGTCACACAAGTGAGCAAATCAAGCAGTCTCAATAGTAGACGTCACTACAAGATCTCACAAGATATTCGAAATATTCAGTTGATGTTCAGATTTACCTCAACTCGAGATTCCAACACCACGGGAGACGAATCAAGGTGACCCAAAGCTAATGGTGCCGAGGCGGACGAACGGCGAGACAGAATCGCCTAAGTTGAGCGGGCAGTGAGGAGGTGACAGAGTAGGGGAAGGGAGGCGACGACAAACAGGGCAGATTCGGGTGCGGCGAGGTCGAATCGAGCGAGAGCGCGGAACTACAAAGCACTGGGGCGGAGGCGGCGGAGCTGCTCAGCAGGAACAGTGCGACGAGATCGCCGACGTTCATCGGTAGCTGGAGAGTAGCCGGGAGTCGAAGGCGAGGCGGACGGAGCGTGTCTACGTAGCGCTCGGGCGAGTGAGGTTGTCGAGCGGCGGAGAAGAGGCGGCGGAGCGACTGGAGTAGCAGCGTCGAGTTCGCCGACGGATCGACTGGAGCAGAGGCGGCGGCAGGCGAGCTCCTGCGGGTGGCGCTCGGGCGTGTCGGGACGCCGAGCGGCGNGCAACAGTGGGCGACGCATGAGCGATTCTCCCGAGCCGGCAGAGAGGAAAAAAGGAAAATTGAATATTAGGGCTGGAAAATTACATCAAGGGGCCTGGATTTTGTTGAGCCGAAATCGTGTTTTAAAAGGCGAAAAAAGTTGGGGAAATGCCTTAAATTTCTTTAAGGTATTAAGGGATTTTCACCCAAGGCCCCAATCTTTCCCTTCACCGGGATATAACACACAATATTCAAATTCAAAATGATTTTATTTCAGGATTAAAACAAACAGTACTAGTTCTTGCCCTTATATATAGGCGATTACAATCGAAATTCAAATTGCAGAAATAAATGTGGAAATAAAAATTGATTATAACATGCCAAATTCGAATATCTAAAAATAGAAGGAAATAAATGAGATCAACCCAAAATTTGGAATATTCCCATTCAAATCAATTTAAATGGGGATTTCCAATCCACTGATCAGCCACCAATCGTGCCTGCTGCCAAATCTGCATATATCAATCCTCCATCTAGATCGACGCCACGTGGTGAGTTCTCGGACGTCGAGTGTAGACCCTGCCTAGAATAAATCGACGGTCCGATGTCGTCGTGTCCCCACCACTTTTGTTAGAAATCGATGTGAATAGAGAACAAGCACTCTTATGAGCACTAAAATTTAACTCACATGCATCTCGAATGAGGGTTATATCTTTGGTTAGTGTTAGAAATGTTACTATAATGAACTCAGGATACCTATAACGGCTATTCATAATTTAGAATAAATGATAACGGTTGAGAGCATGTCCAATTTTTGAAGATGTTTGTATAGTGACATAATCTACGGATACATAATATTGTTAAAATGGGACCGGATTAAGAGCTGTACTAGGGGTCATAGTCGGATCGGTTGAACTAATTATCAAACCAATTGAATCATTGTTTCACTATCTTTTTAAAAAATTCAAAAGGATTCTATTGTCAAAAAAAAAATATCACTATTTTTTTAAAAAGTTTAAAAGAATTTTGTTGTCTAAAAAATAGTATCTAATATTCACAACAGCAAACTTATTCATTATAGTGGTTTATTATCATTATGAAATGGTTTATATCATTATGAAATGGTAAATATCATAGTGGTTTGACCTTGTCTGATATTGAATCTAATTTTGACATCGAACTGGACCAGATATGCCGCTTCGTTGTTGGATTAGTCAGACTAGGTGGTCCGGTCTGGTTCTTACAACGGATCACGAATTGGTTAGGATTCAAATAACACAGTGAGTGAGCTTATTTCAAGTGAGATTTCTTTTGTAGATTATGCAAGTTAAATTGGTCTTTTGGGGTTAAAACATTGCTTGGTTTTATTGCAAGCTTAAATTGGTCTTATATATGTTTGTAATTTGTTTACTAATGGTATGGGTTTTTGATGCGGGACGGAAAAGGAGCCAATGATATTTTATAATTATAGTCAGCAAGATCGATTGGTAAATTATTTTAATTAAGAGAAAAATATTTTCTAGATAAATTATATGATAAATAAGAT
>JAEMOT010003568.1:0-16681 GCA_019297695.1 Apostasia ramifera
GAGGAGTACCTCAGGCTACTGTTTTACTCTTGGATCTAGTATTTTCTCATGGAGCTCGAAAAAACAAGAAACCGTAGCTCAATCCACTGCTGAAGCAGAATTTGTTGCTGCAACAGCTACTGTCAATCAAGCTTTGTGGCTAAGGAAGATTTTAATGGATCTCAATTTGGAGCAAAAAGAAAGTACTGAGATTTTTGTTGACAACCAAGCCGCCATTGCCATTTCCCATAACCCTATGTTTCATGGGAAAACTAAGCATTTTAACATCAAGTTGTTTTTCCTAAGAGAAGTGCAGAAAGAAAAATTTGTGACTCTGGTTTATTGCAAATCTGAAGATCAGTTGACAAATTTGTTTACAAAGCCACTTCCAGTCAGCAAGTTTGAGTTTCTAAGGCAGAAACTTGGTATTCGCAGCTCCTAAAGCAAGGAGGAGTGTTAGAATACATGCTTAGGACTGCTGAATTTATTAGAGTTTAATTGAGTCAAGTTTGTTCCTTATTTTTAGGAGTTAGTTATTCAGTTTATCATGGCTATTTTTCAGGAATTTGTTATTTTTTAAGCTTTAAATTGTAATGCTTCATGTTAATGAAAGCATTCTGATTTCCCTTCAATCTGCAGCAATTAGTTTCAGTTTCCTCTCTTTTTCTCATTGAAAAATTCCAACAGATTCAATGCAATCTGGATGTTAGTGTTATTAAAATGTCAGTGTTAACAACATGCCTAAGTTACCTCTAAATTATTGTTTGATTGATTAATACAATTATATTAAAATATGATTATACTATAAAGTTATTTTTGTTATCTTGTAACACACTTCTCCCCATCAACCCCTCACCCTTCCTTGCTCTCTCAAAAAATCAATCAAAGCTTGCCTCTCACCATTACCATGATTCACAATTTCGTGCAACATGTAGATGTCATTCTAGAGAGACAATTTTGTAGTTTTTTCCAGTATTATCAAAACATATTATCAAATCAAATAATTAATTTCTCCAAATTACATGACATAACATCACAATAGCATTGAACGAAACACCCCATAAGTTGTTGTAGTTGTTGTTTTGGCTGCCCAAACCGAGGTCTATGAAAACTATACTAACCTAAAATCAAGATAGAAATCAATCAATAGTTTCCACAATAAATACCTTCTTTTAATCTAAAAGAGGAGGATGTATGCTATAAACTAGAACATCCTGCGCACTTAAAATCTGCACTTTTGCCCTCAATTTAACCATTGCATTAGAAAAACATAAGCAATTCTTCTGTTTTGCACATAATTAGGTTGAAACAGAGAGAAACTAAGAAGGCCCAGATTAAAGAACTTACAGCAGTCTTAACAAGTTCATCAGCATATGAGCCCGCTCGAACAGTGAAGCTCACTGCCACTGGCTGGCGGCCAATAGACGGCCGAGCAGCGGCGGCCCAGTCCGACCGCTTGGGGAGAAAAGAAGACTTGAGGATGGTAGCGGAAGCCATTCAACAGCAGAAGAAAAAGGAGGACGAAGAAGAGAGAAGGCTGGAAGTAAATGTTCCTCTGAGATCTGCTTTCTCTCTCTTGCGCTCACGCTTTCCGCAGCGAAGGTCGAGTGATATAAGGACGAGGAGGGAAAATGAGAACGAGATATGGAGTGTGAGGTGGAGATTGGGCTTGGGTTTTTCATGGCGGGGATGGAGTTGAAGCTTGGGGTGATAAGCTTGGAGAAATAGCCTGCCGCTAGTTTGCGTTGGTGCCAATCCATCAGGCCGCCGTTCTCGTTGGAAGCATTTGCCTCAATCTAAAAAGGGTTAGCCGTGCTAATGGTTTGAATCAGATTCAAAACTAACCTATTGTGAATTTGGTTCAAGAACTATGAGGAACGAAGAAGCCTCCATTAACGGCTCGAAGGAGACGGTCGGAGATGATCGGGATCCCCCAAGGGATATAGTTGGGTGATAGATGATCGACGTAATAGATGCTTCAACCTCTCTTTTGTAATAAAATTAATTTCATTTTAAAATAAATTTTATATTATTAATTTAAAATAAGGGCAAATTACATTCAGGTCTCTGAATTTAACACTTAATAACGCACAGATTTATATTTTCTAAATTATAACATCGAGGTCCCTGAATTTTAATAAATTATCAAATGAGACTTTTTTTATTTTTTTTATTATTACAATTTTTTAGAATTACCATTTTACTCCGCCTCTCTCTCTCCTCTCGATCCCCTGCACGCAAGCGAGGCGGTCGCGCAACCAGCCGGCGGCCACGCGGCCCGCGTGCGTGCGCGGGATCGGGATGAGAGAGAGAGGGGCAGGGGTAAAATATTAATTTTAAAAAATTTTAATAATAAAAAAATAAAAAAAAGACCCATTTGATAATTTATTAAAACTCAAGGACCCCGATATTATAATTTTAAAAACGTGAGCCTGCACGTTATTAAGTGTAAAATTCAGGGACTTGAGTTTAATTTGCCTAAAATTAATTAATATATTAACAATAATTAATCTTAAAATAAAATAAAATTTTTTTATATTAAAAATCACATATAGTATTATTATAATTAATATAATATTATTATTTTAAATTTTATAATGAATAAATTATTTTAATTTTTGGCATAACTAAATTAATCTTATTGCCAAATAGAACCTTAAATATAAAGCAAGATGCAGTTAGTATAGATGGGAAAGTACGAGTCGGGAGTAAAATTAGCAATGTTGGCTCTTCATCGGGAAATTATTGGACAATTTTGCATAAAAACTCTCTTTTTCTAGGTATTCTTTTCACCACGGCCCTGTTTGGCACGAGGATCAAAACAGGATCAAAACAAAATTAAAACAGGACCAAAATAGTATTAATTTAAAAAACAACAATAATAATAATAATAATAATAATATATAAATATTTTAAATTATTTTACACAAATTTAAANTTTATTATTATTGTTATTTTTTAAACTAATACTATTTTGGTCCTGTTTTGGTCCTCGCGCCAAACAAGGCTAAAAGCTTCGTTTGTTTCGAGGCTTTTTTTTAGCTTAATATAAATTTTAATTGTAAAATTAAGTTTATTACACATCTAACATAAATACAAATTTTAGAATCAATTTTATTTTACATCTTATGTATTTTTTAATATTAAAATAAAGTTTTTTAATATTAAATTTTAAAAATAAATTTTTTTTTGTCTAAGAAAAAGCTCGAATCAAACAAGGCCTAATCATTCTAAGCGGCAAGAGAAAATTTATTATCACGATTCACCGAGATCTTACTCTTTCTAATAAAATTATTATCCACATTAAAAAAGAATAAAATTCTACAAGTTCTCGCTTAGTTTTGTAATAAAAAAAAAACTTAATTTTGAAAAATGATTAAAATTTTGCAAATTGGTAATTATATTCGCCTTAAAACTTGAGCAAAATTTAGACTTTATAGGCCCTATTTGGCGCAAGGACCAAAACAGGTTAAAATAGGACCAAATTAGTACTAGTTTACAAAAAATAATAATAATAATAAATAAATTTTTTATACCATTCTATACAAATTTTAATATAAAAAAATATTATTTTACTTTATATACTCAATAATTTAAAATAAAAATATCAATTTTATTTCATATTCTAGACTAAAATATTCAAATCGAGTATTTTGATTTAAAATATGAAATAAAATTTATATTTTTATTAAATATTATTGAGTATGTGAAGTAAAATATTATTTTTTATATTAAAATTTGTATAGAATAATTTAAAAAAATTATTTATTATTATTATTATTATTTTTAAAATTAGTACTATTTTAATCTTGATTTTGATCCTCACGTCAAATATGACCTAAACATTAGTTTAAGTACCTGAGCAATAAATATAATTAAGCACAGATAATCAAAAAATATATTGGGCTCAAGTAAAATTGTGTGCCATGTAGAGCTAATAAATACGCTCCAAAATTAACCTTATTAATTTTTATTTGACATGTTATATTTTATATAAATTTTAAGGATAATTAGCTTTATGCTACACAATTTAATTTTATTTATACCTTATCTATCCATTCTTAGTTAATTACGCTATGCACACTCAAAATATTATAAAATCTTACATACACATATTTGAGTTAAAATTTAATCAAAATATATTTTAAAAAAAATATTTTGTTAATAAATTATTAAAATTATATTTTTACTCTTAATAGTATATATTTTTCTCTTCCTCAATACTACACTAAAGCGCTGATTTATCCTAAAATCAATTCACGTCGCGGATGTCTCCTTCTTTTGCCGCCACCTAAATATCAAGGTTTTAGGATTTTGACTCAAAATATATTTAAATATCCTTAAAATAATATGATGAACGACTCAAATTTTTTGTAATCTAACTATAGTTAGGTTATTGAAAAATTATAATTATTCATTATAATAAAAATAAGTTAAAATATGTGTATGTAAGATTTTATAATATTTTGAGTGTGCATAGCGTAATTAATTAAGAATAGATTGGTAAGACATAAATAAAACTAAATTGTGTGGCACGTAGGTAATTATTACTAAATTTTAATATTAAACTATAATTATATTTCCTATTATATACATATATTAAAATACAAAATTAATTTTTCTGCAATATTTAATTATAAAATAAAAAAAATAATTTAGATATTTTTTTTTATTTTTTTAAAATATGTGCATAATATAAAATAAGGTGAGTTAATTATATTAAAAAATATATTAAATTTAAAATAAAAATAATTAATTTATTAAGAATTATATTTAATATATAATAAAATAACTGTTTAATATTAAAATTTATGTAAAATATTTTTTTTTTTTCGAACTAAACATAACATTTATGTCGCATTCTATAATTGGCCTAGCTTTGCATTTGAGCCTCAAAAAAGTTTTAGTTATTGAGGAGAAATAACTAATTTTGTGTTCCATTAAAAAAAATAATAATAATAATTTTGTGGTGATGAGCTTGTCCATTGCTACATGTTCAAGATCTTGGGATGAAGTTTATGGAAAATGTCTTGCCACGTGGATTTGGAAATTTTTATTGTCATTATTTCTGTGGATCTAACAAAGCCTTTTCATCTATAAAGAAAAATAAAATATGGCAAATATTTTTTTTTAAATAATATTAAAAATCTATTTATTTGTAAGATTTAATTTATGAAATATTTAGTTCAATATTATATTAACGTTATGTTATGTTATTTAGAGAAAGCAATTATTTGGTTTAATGACATCTATGAATAATCTTCTATAAAATTATAAAATTATTAGTCAAAAGATAACATTTAGATTACATAATATATATCAAGATAATAAAAAATCAAATACTCTTTTAACAAAATTAAAATTAAACTTGAATAAAAATATTTTTTTATTAAAAATTATGAATGATATTAAATAAAATTAATTATTATATTGAGATATGTGAGGGATGCGATATAAAATTAATTATTATGTTGGGATTTGTGAAAAATGTGATATAAGTTAGTTATTATTTTAGTAATGCATGTAGGATATGAAATAAAGTTAATTTTTAATATTAAATTTTATATATAATATGATATATCTATTTAAAATTAAATTAAGTTAATTTTTAACTATCAAACAAATATTATCTAAATGATTCATTAATTCACTTGAGTAGAGGTTTAAATAATTGAAATTGGTTGGAAATTTGTTAAATTTTATTGTATTAAAATTTATTCAAAATTTTGAGTAACTTTAAATAAGATTATTAAAAATGACTCAATTTAATTTTAAAATTGATTTACATATAGTTTAACTTGCATTTATATATATATATATATATATTGAAAGATGCATTTTTTTGTTTTTTCCATGTGGTAGAAAGCTATAATAAAAGGCATAGTAAATCTATATTTTTCAAATAAAAAGAAAGTAAATATATATATACACACACGTGCACACATACACTAAGTTATTAGAATAAATTAAAATATAAATAATACTTTATCTCAAAATTTAAAATATAATATCACACAAGTTAATAATTTTAAATTTTTAATATTTAAGTCTTCCAATTACAGATAATACATTAAAAACTCACTCCGTCTCCTCACTTGTCGGGAGCAGGTGGAGCTCGCCTCCTCTCTCTCTCTTCGGGTCAGGAGCAAGAGAAGGGGGGGAGCACCTCCTCTCTCTCTTTTGCACTAGGAGGAGATCAATTAAAATTTCTATTATATCTATGAGGTAATAGTATCATATAAATAAAAATAATATTTGAGAGATTTACATAAATGATATTTTAATTATAAAAAAGTACGTGTTTTATTATTAAAAATTAAATATTAGGCATATTACAATAACATCTTCAAAGCTGCATATTTATATGTTCATAGTAGAACTTTTCATTTAACTAAAATAAGTTTATAGTGAATTATATGTATAACTAATTTATGAAATAAACAGTATTTAGAGTATAACATTAAAACTTAATATTAGATTTTAAAGTTTAGTTTTTCATGTTAAAATAATTTATAACATAAAAGTTAATATTTTGAATTATAAGAAATAATTTCATATCTCAAAAGTTGGAGTACAACGTGATTTTTTGAAAAAATAATATAAATTTTATAATTTTGTAAAATTTTAATATAATATATATAATATTTTATTTTTAATAATAAAATATTATTTTTTTAATAATTAAAGTATCAAGTAAATACCTGATTTTTTTTAATACGATATTATTATTACATAAAAATTCTAATTGATCCAAAATTTAAAATTTTTTAGGGATAATCACTTACATGCCACACAATTTAGTTTTATTTATGTCTTACCCATCAATTCTTAGTTATTTACGCTATGACACTCAAAATATTACAAAATCTTACATACACATATTTGAGGTAAAATTTAATCAAAATTTATTTGATAAAGAATATTCTGTTAGTAAATCATTAAAATTATATTTTTACTCTTAATGGTACATATTTTTTTCTTCCTCAATACTACACTAAAGCGCTGATTTGTCCTAAAATCAATTAACATCACGGATGTTTCATTCCTTTGCCGCCACCTAAACATTAAGGTTTTAGGATTTTTATTCAAAATATATTTAAATATCCTTAAAATAATATGATGACGGCTCAAATTTTTTGTAATCTAACTATAGTTAGGTTATTAAAAAATTATGATTACTCATTATAATAGAAATAAGTTAAAATGTGTGTACGTAAGATTTTATAATATTTTGAGTATGCATAGCGTAATTAACTAAGAATAGATAGGTAACGCATAAATAAAATTAAATTATGTGGCATGTAGTTAGTTATCTCTAGTTTTTTATGTTAAAGTAATTTATAACATAAAAATTAATATTTTAAATTATAAGAAATAATTTTATATCTCAAAAGTTGGAGTACAATGTGATTTTTTGAAAAAATAATATAAATTTTATAATTTTGTAAGATTTTAATATAATGTATATAATATTTTATTTTTAATAATAAAATATTAATTTTTTAATAATTAAAGTATCAAGTAAATACCTGCTTTTTTTTAAATATGATATTATTATTCCATGAAAATTCTAATTGATTCAAAATTTAAAATTATTTATTGCGGATTTATAGCAATAGGCATTAGCCGTTAGAAAATGTTCTTCCCTCAACCCTTCCCTCTTCAAAGTTGAACCGAAGAAAAGGCTGAAAAGTGCGGTCAAAAGTAGAGACTTTTGTCTTCTTCTCCCCCTCCAACATGCCCTTTTCCGAGTTGGTGAGCAAAACCCTAGGGCGCGCATGCTATGCTTTACTATTTCATGCTATTCCTCTAGCAAAACAGGATTTGGGTAATACGAGAGCAGGCAATCGTTGCTGTTTTTTATTTGAGGTTGCGAGATATGAGTTTTTCTGAAATGGGTCTAGGAAGAAATTTGTCCTTCTTTTGAGAATTTGGGGTTCTGTAGATTTTGGGTTTTATGGTGCCCTACATGGTACTTTTTCATTGTTCTCGATCTTTGCTTCTCTGCCTTTAGTTTGGGTGACGCATTCCAAGATACTGTGCGAGGTGATGAGATCTTAGGGTTTCAAATATGGATCACGGGAGTTGGTGGAAGAGGGGGTTGCGGGAGAAGAGCTCCGGTGAGTCGGAGAGCTCAGGCTCTGTGTCGTCTTTTTCTGAGAAGTTCTCTAATGAGCTGGTGAGTGGCTTTTCTTCCTCTCTTTCGATCTTTAGTTCTAGTTTTGCTGTTGTCTTGACTTTTGTCAGAATATACGGAGCTTGAATTCAAATTGATTTCATATAACTTCAAATGCTGGTAAACAGTTCAGCTGTTTCACAGTTCAGCTGTTTCCTTAATGAATTATTTCCGGCTTGGCTTTCTACTTTCTTCCTTTCACTCTATATCCGAGATATCAGAAACTTTGTATGATTTTCTTGATTAGAGAAGAAACAATGCTTACAGTCTAGCAAAAATTTCTACTTAAAGCTTGCTTTTCCTCTAAAGAAACTCGAGTCATCTTTATCTTCTTCATTCTGAAATCTGAAGAAGTATATTACTTGGAACTTAATGTATATCCGGATCATGTTATGCTATATGTATAAGGATTATAATTACACAAATTTTAATATAAAATTAATTTTATTTCACAGTTTATATAAAATTTAAAATAAAAATTAAATTTATTTCAAATTTTATGCATATTTTTAAAATATATTAATTTTATTTCTATTGTTTCGTAAATTTTAAAATAAAAAAATAGCACAACAAAAGTTTTTTTTTATCTCAATATTAAATAATTTCACAAATAAACAGCCTTTTAAAAAAATCAAAGTCAGAATTGAAATTCATTATTTCTTTACCTTTTGTTTTTATTAGCTATATTTTCTTATTACATATGTTAAACGCCATGTATGCCGTATTATACTTAGTTAAATAATTCAAAAATATAGATCCATGTAAAATAATCTCCTTATCTCAAAGAACCATAATTTACTTACCCCAGAAAATAAACTATTGTTTTCATTCTTTATCTTGTTAATCTCTATACGATAGCTAGTAACTATATGGAAATTTTTTTAATACTGTGTTCCTTGAAAGGTAATTATATACTTGATCCCAATGCTGTGTTCGTAATAAGTAGTCTTCTTTCAAGATGAACTAATCACTTGGGATTTGCTGAAACTTAGTCCCCTTTCATGCATAGAAAGCACATTTTTTAGATGCAGTCATTAGTGTGCCTTATTGAAACTTGTGTCTTTGGCATCGAGTGGAGTTTCATTGATTGTGCCTCAATTTAAAGTTGTAAATTTTAAGTTAAAGTGAATTTGTGGATTAAATTTTATTGAGTTAATAACAACTATGTCTCTGGTTTGGACCTATGCACAACTGGGTTCATGTAGTTTCTAAATTAATCAAATTAGCCATCTAATTTGAGATGCATGCAAATAGGTTCTTTGACATTAGACTCAATGGAGGGCATTTTCTTTAGTTAGTGGATCTATTTAACTAATTTGGAGATTAGGTCAAACTTTTAGATGAAGATAATGTTCAAAATAGTCCGGTAATTAGAGATGATGCCGGCCCCTGTTATTAATGCTAAAGAGATTATTTGCATATTATCTCAAACTAGAGAGACTCAGTTGCACATAGGATTAAATTAAAGGGACTTAGTAGCTATTAACCCAGTTTTATTTGCCTTCATATTGATTTTTGAATTGATTTTAGCTGAGTTAGCCACCTTGTGTTGTAAATTATACATGTATTATGCATTACTGACAACATTATTAATAGATTTATGTTGTGCATTTGTATCTACATCCTAAACTCGTTCATTAAATTTCACTTAAGGAACAATTCATATTAATATATTATGTATATTGTATATTTACAAAAGTCTAAACATATGCATAAGCATGTACAATTCGAACTTGAGTTGAATTGATCAACTCTGCTGGAGCGATTGCCGGACAAGTTTTGAGAGGAAATGTGGATCCAACAAGTTGAGTTTGAACTTAATTGTTACCCCTATTCGTGCTTATTATATCATTCCCCTTGCATAATAAAGTTGCTTTAGTATCTTTACCTATTCTTTGTTTTTATTGTTTTTGTATTGCTGCCTGCTGAGTTAGAATCCTTCCTATGTTTTTAGCCTAATTTCACACGATGCTGTTTAGCTATAGTTGGGACGGCCAGAAACAATAACATAGTATGTTGCGTCTCAGGAGGCAATTAGAGCTCCAAATCATGCTCAGTCACCAGAGGGTTCATCAATTGACGATGCTAAAGATGTATATGAAACTCTCAAGGTTTTAACTAGAAAACCTAGCGCTACTCTTCCGGATGTAACTGTAAAGGAAGATTTGGTAAAGCTGCATACAGAAGTTGCTGAAGAAGCAGTTTTAGGTAAGAGAAGATATTTTGTTCATTTATTCTCCTTTGAAACCATATGCTTTTTCCTATTGAAATTTTGATTTCCTTGTTCTGCAAATATTGCCCAGATAAAGGGATTAGAAGGGGCTTCTGATTGATCTCAATAGCTCCTGGATTTGTTGGATTCACATTGTAAAAACCTGTTTATTGGTAATTAAAGGCATGCTATTCCTTCTCGTTATATTGTGTTTATAAATGCTTCTTAATTTAAAAAAAATTGTGAAGCTTGTCCCCATTTGGACATGCTGATCTAGCTCCAATTTTTTACCTCTAAACAATTCTTTTTTCGAATGGACCTTTGAGCAATATTTAGGTTTCTCTACTGTGTTCTGCAGGTCACATTTTTGAATAAAGGAAATACAGAGTCATAGAATCTTGAGCATACCATAAAATTTGGGTAAACAACTGAATTAGCTTCATAATTATCACCGTCTCTTTTTAAGATATTTAAGGTTTAGGTATTTCATTTGCAGTGTTATTTATTGAAGGTAAGACCACAGAAAATAAATTAAAGCTGGTTTGGGCATGTATGATTAAGAGTGAAAAAGCATCATTAAAGTGTGCATATGAACTTTCAGAGAAAGAAACTGTGATGACTTATGGCCAAAGAGGATGAGGAGTGATTGTTGGGTGATGTTCTAAAAGAAGGGAATCGCAGGAGCAAAAAGCTGCTCCTAGCAGTCTTTTAGTCCTAATAATGAGTGGTGAGAGAGGCACAAAAATGAATTATTTCACATCGAAAATAGAGGAGAATTCCTGAGCTAAGTAAATAGTGTGATCACAGACTATGAGATTGGCTTTTGGAGTAAAATCTTGTGGCTAGTGATGAGAACTTTATAGTTAAGTGTGCTTGAGCTAAAGTAGTCTCAGAATGGGTGACCTTCCTGAGAAGCATTCAAACCACATAGCTTTTTAAAGCCAAAACAGATAATATTTCTATATTTGGGACACAATATGTTATAATATGATATCAAAACTGATCTCTAATAGTACAATGTGATTTGAAGATGAACTAGATAGAAGTTGATGGATCTGTGATAACCCGTGATTGAAGAGGGTAAGGAGTGATTGTCGGTGATGTCCCAAGAGAAGGGAATTACTGGAGCAAAGAGTGGCTCTTGATAGACTTATAGGTTTAATAATGAATGGTGAGAGAGACACAGAAATGAATCACTTCACATTAGAAAAAAAGGAAAGTTTTTGAGCTGTATAAGTAAATAACATAATTTCAAACTATAGAGATGCTTTTTGAGGTAAAATCATGTGGCTAGTGACAGGAACTTTATAGTTAAGTGTGTTTAAGCTAAAGTAGTCCCAAGATGGTGACGTTCTGGGAAGTATTCAAGTGACACAGCTCCCTAAACCTAAAGCGGACAATACCTCTATATTTGGGACACTAGATATTACAAAAAACAATAAAAGATAAGAGGTTGGCAAAAAATAGCATAGGAAGAAACAATGTGTTTTTTGTAAACTAAGATTAGTTGAAGGCATACCAGTTTAAATATGCAAACATCATATAATTAACTTCCTTCATAATTTACATTATTATGAGTACTCCCAGAAAGTAGACTTTGATTTCTTTTATTTTCTTTTCTTTTCTTTTCTTTTGCGATATTCCATTCTGTTCCTCTGTATCAAAGAGCTACAACTTCTGTTGCCTACAAATTGCTTGAAGTTTGTGCTGGCATCAATTGATATTATATTGGATCCTTATATATATTACCCAAGTAAATGGTGATATCATCTATTTAATCCTTAAATGTTAATATCCTACATTTATAACACAAAGGAATTTGAAAGACAAAAAAAAGACTTTTGTCAAAAATGTTGCAGATAATCCCCTTTGGTTTTGGCTTAATTCATTCTGTGTTTCTATGGTTGATTTTGTGTTGTGTTTCATACTAATATATTGTTTGTAAGCAAATTGTCTTTGTGGTGATGATATATATACTTAATTCTGTCAAATTATGTTGGTTAACGCAATAAATTAAATAGGGTGCTCATACATATTTAATAAAAGTCAACTGAGTTTTTTTATATTTCTTAAAATTTATTGTATATGCAAATAGCAAGTTTGGGTGTTAATAATGTCTACTTTTTTTGTTATGCATGTAACTAACCCTGCAATATTTGTGCATTCAATCATTTCCATGCTAATCATGTCAAATGTTAGGCTGGGAAGTGGCCAAAGCTGAAGCGGCAGCTTTGAAGCAGCAGCTCGAAGCCTCATTGCACAAGAATGCCACCCTTGAGGACAGAATCAGCCAACTTGATGAAGCTCTCAAGGAATGTGTCAGACAGCTGAGGCAATCAAGGGAGAAGCAGGAGCATAAACTGCAAGAAGCTATCATCAACATGACCCATGAGTTTGGATCGCAGAAAACTGAGTTCGAGAAACAGCTCGATGAGCTTCCTGCACAATCTGGTGATAATTGTCTCCAATCGAGGCTACAATCTGTTGAGAAAGAAAATGGGTTTCTCAAATCTGAGCTTCTTGCACAGTCTGAGAAATTAAACTTACAGAAATTAGAGATAGAAATTTGCAACCAAGCAGCAGAATCAGCCAGCAAGCAGCATTTGCAAAGCATAAAAAAGATCGCTAAGCTTGAATCTGAATGTCGAAGATTACAAGCTGTCACTCGTAAAACTTGTTCACCGCTAGATCATTGCGACAGTACGGAGCTATTGCCTAGTGTAGATAATTCATGGGCATCAGCTCTAATTGCTGAGCTAGATCATTTCAAGCATGGAAAGGCTTCTGAAAGAGATCTCACTGCTTCTTCATTGGAGATCGACTTGATGGATGACTTCCTTGAGATGGAGAGATTGGTAGCACAGCCTGAGGCTAGTTATGGAACCTCGAACAACTATCTCAAAGCTGATTCCACCGCAGACTCTGTGAGTGATAAGTCACTGAGGTTTGAACATGAAGCTCTTCACATACAACCATCCGAGTTGCAAAAGAAGGTTGAAAAGATGGAATACGAGAAAGCTCAGCTTGAAATGTCTTTAGCTGAGGCTCAAAATCAGCTAATTTTAGCGGCAAATAAATTGATAGATTTACAAAATCAGTTGTACTTGGCTGATGAATCAAAACAAGCTGCAGTGGCAGAAGCAGTTGCCCTGCATGAACAGAGGAACGAATTGGAATGTCAGAGGGTGATGGCAAGCTCAGCAGTCATGACACTTAAGGAAAAACTGTACTTTTTACAAGAAAAACTTGAGAAGAGGACCTCATCAGCAGAATTTGAGGGAAAAGTGGAGACATTAGAAGCAATAAGAAAGGAGTTACAATCCCAACTTGATTCAGCACAATTGCAAACTGATCAGCTACGTGAGCTTGTGAGCTTGCTAGAAGGAAAACTTGAGGAAGAACGCACTCTTTCTGCAGAATATTCTGCAAAAGCTGAGGGAACTGAAATGGCAAGAAAAGATCTGGAGATTCAGCTCACGTCAGCGGATTCAGAGCTTGAGAAATTGAACAAGTTGATTGCATTATTAGAGCAAGAACTCGATGAAGAGAGGCTGCTATCAGGAAAATTAGCAGCTAGAGCAGAAACAGCAGAAGCTGCAAGAAATTCCTTGGTTTCTCAGCTTGAGCTGACCCATTCAGAATGCACGAGGCTATCTGATAAGATTCTACATTTGGAGGATGAAGTTGAGAAAGAGAGAATATTGTCTGCTGAGTTTTCTGCGAAATACCGGATTTTAGAGGAGGAGCTTTCAAGGATGAAGGAAGAAGGCCAAGTTTGGTGCGCTACTGGCTCAAATGGAGAAGTAAAGTTGGGTAAGGTATGACATACCTGCAATGCTAATTAACCAATCCCTTTCTCTTATAACTTTCGTTGCATGCCAAGTGCCTGTAGGGTTGATATTGCGTCAATTCTCATCATCTCTAACTGGGTCAAGTCTATATTTTGAATTTTGCTTCAATGTGCTTAATCTTAGTTGATTCGGCTGGAATCGAGCATTTTTTAGATGTCGAATCTTCTTGTGAAAATAATTTCTGATCACAGTTTGCTTTAAAAAACTAAAGGGAGGGTGGTTGCGAAGACGAGCAATCCCCAAGCGCGTCATCCTAATGAACAACTGTGTGACATTATTTGAATTACTACATATAACCGGAATAATTAACTACATGTTACAGTAAACTTTATGCATATAGGCGGAGAGAGGAAAGGAGGGAGTGATTCGAGCAAATCCTATCTGCTTATTATTCATTTTTTATCGCTACTTAACTCGCTAGGAGATTATTTCTGCACTTGAAATGCTTGAAATGCAGGAGAAAGAGAAAGTGCTCGCCGTAGCTGCCGTCGGACTTGCAGAGTGCCAGAAGACTATAGCTTCCCTTAGTCAACAGCTGAGATCTCTAACGTGCATCGACGGTTTCTTGCTCGAAACCGAGAAGTCAGAGGACAGTGGAGGTTAATCATTGTAGAGATTTTGGTGTATACTGATCGTTGTTATGGTTCTGCAGGAGATAATGGAAGCCCTGACTTCAATGGCGAGAGGAAGGGGGTCTCCATCTTCATCCTCAGGTTATTCCTCCCCTCCAGGACTTGTTAAGGTTGTTCTGGGAGCTGGAGTGATTGTATAGAGAATGAGTATTGGATATAAAAAAAGAAAATTCTTCTGTTTCCTTTTAAGCCCAATATTTATAGGAGGTACTCTTAAATCTAATATTTATTATTAGTACCTCCTATATTTTGAATATAAATTATAAATTTATAGACCACATTTTCACTTTAACTTCAGTTTCTATTTTTTTAATTTAATTAGGATTTAATATATGTAATTAAAGTTACATTTAATTTATTTTAAGAAAGTTCACAACAATGGAGTTAGAAAAAAAAAAGATATTAAAAGTAGATAAAAAATTGAAATAAAAGAGATTTAGAAAAAACAAAAATAAAAATTATAAATGGTAGATTTCATTTAAGGGCTAAATTGATGTAATTTTAGTTATAATTTTTTAATACTAAGGCCCCGTTTGTCGAGGAGTTTAAAATTAACTTGGTTTAATTTTAACCAGGCATATCACATCACACATAAAATTTAATATTAAAAATTAAATTTATTTCACATCCTACACATATTATTAAAATAATAACTAACTTATATCACATCCCTCATATATTCCAACATAATAACTAATTTTATATCATATCTCTCACATATCCTAACATAATAACTAATTTTATTTCACATCATTCACAATTTTCAATAAAAAAATATCTCTATTCAAATTTAATTTTAACATTCTTAAATTTAACCTTACAAATAAATACACCCTAATTGAGTTAAAGTAATAGGCAAGAAATAAAAGTTAATGTGAGGATATTGCTTGTAAATTTATATTTAAAATATGAAGTGTTATTCGTAAATATTTGATTTAGGGGATGTTGTATGTAAACAGATTTTTTGTCGGATAATAGATGTAAATTAGACAATAAAACTGATGAATTTTTGGGTGTTTAAAAAAAATTAATTCTGAATTTAATCTCTTAAATTATCTAGATATTTTTATTTAAAAAAGACATTTAAAAAAAAACTTTGTGGAGGAGTAATATGCATGATTATAGTTTCCTTATTCTTTTTTTTTAAGAGCACATTAAAAATTTAAATTATTGGACAATTCAATGTAATAAATTTAAAAGTAAATTATAGATAATTTATTAGTCAATTATCATAAATGTTTAGGTAATTTTAAAATAAAGAAAATTTAAATTATAAAATAAATTTAATTAATGTTATATTAAATTTTAAAAATTGCCTTTTTTTTAAGTAGGAATTAGTGTGGTGCGTGAAGCAAAATTAATTTTTTTTTATCTGAAAATTTATTTTAAAGCTGGATACCTATTGTTTTGTGATAAGATATTAAATTACAGATATCATCAGCGAAAATTCGTTTTTATTAATTTTTTTTGGCTCATATATTTGCCTAAATTTATATTAGAAATGAACTTAAAATTATGAAAAAATAAATAAATTTCTGCTGTCAATCAGCCAAAAAAAATCATTAAAAAAGCACCAATAAAAACCTAATTCTTTTTTTTTTTGATAAAAAAAATTAAATCTTTACGGGTGATTCAAACAGTCAGATAATAGTTTATTTATTTGAATGATTAAATTAAGAAAAAATCAGCATATATATAAAAAAATTATATATTTAATAATTTAAATAAGTAGTGTTGAAATCTCTTTTTTTTTTAATATTTATAGACAATTCATTAATTAATATTTCTTTATATATATATATATATTGTATTACAGAATACTATTATTTTA
>JAEMOT010003568.1:16734-31966 GCA_019297695.1 Apostasia ramifera
ATATATATATGTGATAAAGAAACGCATTTTAAAACTAATAGTGTTATTAATTAACTACATCTCTGCAATGTAAAATTCTAAATAATATATCAGTATACTCTTAATTGCGTAACGAAACTTCAAAATTTATGTTTTCATATCATCTTCATTATTAAAAATTAATGAATTGTTGATACCAATATTGTATGACAATCTCAACTGCCTGAGGTCATGAAAAAAGCACAAGCAAAGGTCCATCAAGTCATTTATATTGAACAAAGTATGAAATCTCCCACAAAATCTGGGTTTAAGAGATTGGATCCCAATTCATGAATTCAAAAAAAAATTCATTTAGTCTCTGAGGTTAAAATAGATTTTTGCTTTAAGCTGAGATATCAATTCCACTCTGGCTCTATCTCTCTCTCTCTCTCTCTGCTCTCTATCCTTAGGACGGGTTTCTTGTCATTGACAGAAATCAAACTTTGACTGAATGTCAAAGTTTCACTCGGAAGGTCATTGCTCCTCAATAGAAATCAAACTCAATCCGATCGAAGTTTCTCAAACATCCGGTTCACTCTTCTATTGATTCCTTCTAGAAGAAATCTAAACTTTATGGGATAGACAACATTAATCCAACCTAAGTTTAAGTTTACTGCTCGTCACAACTTCGACGACACTATTCTACAATGACTTCCTTTAAAAAACTTTCTTCGACGGCTTTCTCAACTTCCTCATGATCCTAGGGATCCCCAAAATACATTTTAAATTAGTTTCGTCATGATTTCAAACATCACACTATCTATATGAAATATGGTTAAATAAGTTTCATTAAGGTTTTTCATTTAGAACCAAGTTAATGCGGGACTTCAACATAAAGCTAGGGCTAGTATCGATTTGAGTTTGAGAACATGAAAGTAGCACCTCGGCGTTATCAAATCTGTAGTAACCAATGAAAATAGAACCCAAAACTTACAGATTATAACCTTAATATATATCTTACCTACGCGAACCATTTGTCGAGACATGTAGAAGTTGGAAGAGCTAAACTACTAAGGAAGTGCTTAAAAAAGACTATAATTTGGTAGACAAACAACTAATCATCATCAATCCCACCTAGTTTCTTATTGAACTATAATCCCATCTAGTCGATAATAGTTTTTTCTGCATCAGATTCCAGTAAAAAGAAGACAAGACAAAATTTCAATAATGTCAAGAAAACTATCAAAATTGAGAAATCACACTGAAATTTCAAAAAGAAGTAATGATTAAAGGCTACGAGCTATGTAATAGTGTAATGAAGAATCACAAGCACCTCAAATAGTGATCTCCAATTTAAGAAATTCAATCATGTTTACCATTAGATATATGGTTGACAGAAGGCATATTGCTCCAGGGGCAAGAATCCAGAGAAAACGTTGATGATGGTGCAGGATCTTGAACTGGAAGTGCAGCTACAACATCATCCACATCAGAAGTTTCTTTCACATCCTGAGGCATATTGTTCCAGGCGCAAGAGTCTGCAGAAAATGCTGATGATGATGCAGGATCTTGAGCTAGAAGTGCAACTATAGCATCGCCCATATGAGAATTCTCTTTCGCATCCTGGGATCTATCAACACAACCTTCTCCAAGGAAGACATCAGGTCTTACCGACTCAAATATAATTGAAGCAACTTTATCCTGTAGCTTTGAGGTGGAAACCTGTTCAGTACTAGGAGTAGCTACCTCTCCTCCTGCAAGAATTTTAACAGAACTTACGTAACAAACATCGGAAAAAGGCATGACTACTATAAGGAGATGTGAGTGCAGAACATGCTCACTCAAAGATGCTTTGAAAGGTGGAAGTTCATGGTATTCATAATACTCATGCCTACGAAACACTGAGCTAGAGTCGTCGAGTAAGGAATCAGCAGATAGGCCAAAGGGAGAACTTGGGACGCTTCTTCCCTCCAAGTCGACATTTAAAATGTTGAGCTTTGAACTCTCCAGCATGTCACTTGGGGTGATAGCAGAAGAAACAGAACTCTTTTCAGATGACTCTTTATATGTGTTGCCTATTCCTTGAGATTGATAAACTAAATCTTCTAATAAGCCACTGGAGTGTAGTGAAGTGCAGTCAGATTTCCCTGTGAAATCTAAAGGAGGGCCACTAGACTGAATATTACCATCCAGTGTATAATAAAGACCATTGTGACCTGCGAGCAAGTTATGAAAATCAATTCCTGGATATTGGAGTGAAGGGAGCTCCATCTTCTCAGCCCCTGGAAGGTGGCTGGAAGCAGAGAAGTAGCTGTTTGATAAGACATTGCTGCCAGGTTTTAAACATCTGGAGGATAACAGGTTCTTGCTATCAGCTGACGATTCAAAGGGATAACCCACTTTGGAGTTCCAAAAAACCATTCGAGGATGCTGGATTTGAAACTGATCATATGTCGGAACTACATAGGTAACATTACCAGGGCAACCAGGAAAGACATCTTCACATATCTTAGATCGCTTTGTACTATTCCCTCCTTGGCCAGAGGTGCTGCAAGCCTGAGGCTCAAAACCCCAACTTTTTTGCATAGAACAAGGGATGTCTACAAAAGAAGCATAAGACAACTGCTGTCGATTGGCCATAAAAGATTTAAATCCATTAGTCAATTTTTCATATTTGCCTCCTGATAAAGTCTTATCGTTCCTTTTTTCAGCACAGCTAAACTGGTCGTTCATCAGCTGATTCACATCTACAACTTGCAGGCACAGGTCAGGCGGGTAAAGAGGTAAACCAGCTCGCTGTTGTCTCTTGATGCGTGTGTTCCAATAGTTCTTAATCTCATTATCAGTGCGCCCAGGCAGCTGCGCAACAAATTTTCATTATGAGGAAGTTTCAATTGTGTACAATCTAAAATTGAGTATCATTATTATACATTAAGAAACCCATAAACTTCATATTTGATGGAAATACTTGTTTAAATATTCTCATGGATATATCTGTAAATCATAAAAACCATGTAAAAAAAATCATAAAAGTCAGGTGCACCCAATGCATAATTACATTCAATATTGCATATTGAATTTTTTTGTAAATTTGTGTATGTCTTAATAAATTTTATCTAATATGAACAGAAACATAGGTCCTTAAGCATCAAGATCGCAAAAAAGAGGTTAAACAAAATAGGTCTTTAGATCAAGCTTATCATTTGAACGAAATCAACAAATCCTACTTGAACTAAGCATAGCCCGATCAAGAATAATCCCAGTCATAGCTGTATGGAATATTAAAATTAGGAATTAGCCAACAAGTCTATAATGTACTCAATCTTACAGTGTTAAAAGAAATTTTTCTAAAGATATTTGTTTTACAAATAGGATAAGTCACATTCTACCCATTTGTACATTCGGTTGATATTTTATATTTTCCTTGAATATTTTCTTTCATGCTTTCATATAAACTTCTTATTATAGAAAAAAAGATGCCAGCATTAAAACAAAGACTAGAATATTCAGATTGTTGACCTTGTAAAATTATCCTTCTTACCCCTTTACTTGTACTCTGGTCTTATTTTGAATCATAGTTACGTCTAGTATACATCTACCACATTTAAGAACTGGTATATTTCAAACCCTAAATAGAGTGAAGAGAAAACAGAGAGGATTTTGGGTAGAAGAATAGAAAAAGAAAGAATAAGAGAAAAGAAGAGAATATAGAAAATTAGGGAAGAAAATAATCTTTATTCAATTCATCATTATCTCTCAGATACAAAATAATAGCTTTATTTTGAAGTTCTAGCACCTGCAACTAAAGAAAACAAACATTACCTGTCGAATAACAAAAATAGAGAAAATCAAGCACTCGGCAAAAGTAGAAAAAGAAAGAATAAAAAAGATATAGATACTAAATAAGAATCAACTAAACTCCACCCTTAATGGTATTATTCTAAAATAAAAACCCCTTCAATAATAAAATAATCAAATTCATTATTGGCATCTAATATAAACACATGACACTCACACAATTGAAAATAACTCGGGATCATTAAGTAAATGACACAAGGAGAGTTAGAACCAACGTTTTATATTCCCCACCAAGTGCTATCAATCTCATTCTTTGATATAGGTTCCTCAAAGTTTAAAAGCAAGACTAAACAACTCTAAAGGTTCAAGAGAGCATTAGTTAGGTTAATAAATCCTTCACATTGATAAGAATAGTATTTAGATGATCAGATAATTTAAATATATTTATGTTAAATCTAATTTTCTAAAGAACATAGTGGTCAGTGGCTTGAATAAGAAAAGAAAAGGCAATTAAAGCTAAAAGTATGCCCACAGATGATATTCAATAGCACATTATCATCAATAAGCTAAGAAGATTTCTTAAAAGTGTCACTCCATCTATGTGGCATCTCCTGCAAAACTTCTCAGATGCATGAACAAGAGCACAATGTTCCCATACGGATTCATGCATTCAATAACAGATTTATTTCTTCCATAGTTTTGAACCAAGTCATAACTTGGAAAGTTTAAGGTATCCCCTCTTCAGTATACAAGAAGTTGATAGAAATTAGAATAAAATGCATACATCTCGTCCGTGTCAGGACAGGTTTGACAATACAGCCTTTCAGTCCATTAAAGGAAATTCTAGACTGGATGAATTTGTTAGAAATATACCAGCTCACATGTGAAAATGTCAAGCACCCACGAATCCTCACTAAGATTGTTTTTCTGCATATCTTTCATCAACTTCAAGATGATGGTTAAATTGACATTTTTTCAATTTCAATGTCGATCTCTATCCAGCGCATCTTCATTTTTCACCACAAGTAATGTGGAGTTTAAATAAGATGTAAATGATGAAGAATCGTCAATTCCAATAAATCAAAGCAAGAATTATCATAAAGAGTTATAAGAGTTTCTCAAATTTTTTCCTGTCCATTTTTTGAATCCGATTCCACATCGTGATGTTGGTCTAACAAATTTTGTATCTCATGCAGCTAGGTAAATCAACAATTATTTCCTCAACCAAGCAAACACTTTTCTCTCAATTGATGTAACTTCTTTCAAAGATAATTAAAATGATGCTTGAGATGTTTTATCTATGGACAAAAACTGATGTTTCTTTTTGACGAGTGCACATGGTGTGAGAGGCTTGGGGATGGCACTTCGATAGATATCTGGATTATTAACAAAATTACATGATTTGTTAAACTTTTTATATTTTCCATATTCATCATTATTTTCCTATTTTAAGGAGTCACCTCAAAAAACAAAGACAATTATCTTTTGAAAATAATTTGGACTCAAACAAATTACTAAACTATCAAATAAAAAAAAATCAAGCTTAAAAATGAAAGGGAAAAAAATTAAGAGTAAATTACACCTAAGTCCCTGAGTCTAGGGTATAATAACATCTAGGTTCATGTTTTTAAAATTTTAACATTTAGATCCCTGATTTTTAAAATTCTATCATCTGAGTTCTTTTCTGAATTTATTATTATTATTTTTTAAAATTCTAATTATACCCTCACCTCTCTCTTTGCATTGGAAGTGGAGAGAAAGGAGGGTATAATTGTAATTTTTAAAAAATTTAATAATAAAAAATTCAAAAAATGACCCAGACATTAAAATTTTAAAAATCAGTGAATCGAATGTTAAAATTTTGAAAACGTAAACATGAATATTACTATACCCTAAACTCGGAGACCAAAGTGTAATTTACCCAAAAATTAATCTTATCACATAATTGAGTTATTCATTCAAATGCTAGAAAATTATGTAGAACCCGACCTAAGTCTAAACTAGCTAGGAGTTGATACAATAACTTGTGCTCAATTAAACTAAACAACATAACTAGGCTTTGGCTCAACCGGAGCAAAAGGATCGAGCATTAAGGTAGAAATGTGCTCGGGAGATGTATATGTCAGGATAACACTAGTTGTTGAGTTAATATATGAGAACAAATCACCTCCAATGACAATTGTATAACTGAGCCCAAAGTGTCTTCATTAAATGCACTTGGGCAAACAATGCTCATGATTCTCTCCTATAGTGGAACTTAAAAGGATGAACAATAAGGAGCCAGCAAGCAAAAACAGCATAGAGAGAATGAACGTTTGTATGAATGTAGTTAATCTTAGGTCAAAATTCATGAAACCACATTTATCTCCTATTCCCAAAAATTTCCTCTTTACGCCAAACCCTAGCCGCTTTTCCATTTGTCCTACATTTGTCTCCATCATCAATCCACATCAAGTTTTTATTTCCTCCATCAAAGGATTCGTGGGTATTTTTGAAATTTAGAAGATTTGTGGGTTACCAGAGAGGAGTTACAACAAACTGATCTAGACATCTTGGAGAAGTACTATAATGAAGTTGATCCTGACTCGATGGGGTCGAGATTTTTCCACCTCGGGAAAATTAGTGCAAACATCTCTGAAGCTCATTATACTTGAGTTTAACAGAGATGTGCTAAAGGCCCAAAGCCAGTAATGTACTCCCTATTTGGTTATACTGAATCTTGTTTAGTTAATTAAGCCATTAGGTTAGTTGGGCTGAGTCAATTTAAATATGACTAGTCAAACCTATTTAACTAAGTCATTAGTTTAATTTGGGAATACTTATCTATTCAACAAATGACTTAAATTTTGGGATTTTATTTTAAAATTAAATTTTATCTAATTTTAAAATTAAATTTTATCTAATTTTAAATTAATTTTGTTTAGTCCCATAATGCCAAATTAGAATTGTGACATTGAGAATTTTCCTATTTATAGATTTGTAGTTTGTACATATTTTCTTGTTCGGTGAATAAAATTAATTTCTCCCTTTTATTTAATGGAATTGGAGTGATTTTAAATTTCTGAAGAAAATGGCTAAGTTCTAGCATAAAAAATTCCTAATTTTATTTTTCGTCTTTCTTCTTTCTTCCACCTCTGCCTCCACATCATTGTCCCACACAAATTTTGATACCAGAGAGGTTGTTCTGCATCACTCTACCAAGTTAAAACTAGTACTTTTGCACTGTGATGACTACATGAGATGGATGTTGTTTATATAAATTAGCAAAAATAAAGAAACCACCATGATACCCGAAGTTGCTTGCGAACCATGTTATATCTCGTAAGAATGAATTTATCACAAGTAGTTAAGCATGAATGAGTAGTCTTCTTGAAGACTCTCAATTAAGCTATTTCATATTATGTAATGAATTAATCAAATTGATGTACGAAACATCCGGAGAAAGTAAACTAGATTATGGAAAGATAACATGCAAATTCCACATAAATAATTAAATTCTTAAGAATGTGAACCTGGATCAGGATTGGATAAAAGAAGAAGAATGGGCATAAAAAATAGACTATGGAAAGGTAACAGGCAAAATCCACACACTTAAGCAACTAAATTCTATGAAGCATTTTATAGCAACATAGCAACTATCAAATACACTAATCATGTAAAAGAGACAGATAATAAAAAAGTAAGGTAAATATAGCTAAAAATTATTATGCAATGACAAAAGAAGACTGGTGCTATCGTGAAAATACTACCATGCATGCAAAAACAGATTGAGAAAAAGAACAAAGATATTATTTCAAAATGGGTGCTTACGTGTGAAGCCATCCGAGCCCATTTGTTACCCATGACAGAATGTAGTTCCATAATCTTCCTCTCCTCCTCAGGCGTAAACGGTAACTTTTTCAAATTAGGCCTAAGGTGATTTGCCCAACGCAAACGACAACTCTTCCCACACCTAGCAAGCCCTGAGTACTTTTGAACAGAATTCCAGTTTCCTTGCCCGTATTTCCTAACATGGTCCATTAGTATCTCATCTTCTTCAGATGTCCATGGCCCTTTCTTGGAATCTGTACGGCCTTCTACTTTAGATGATATACCACTACTCCCTTCATCGTTTGATGGTGAACAGGGCTGACTTTTAGGTGATACTACCTTGTTGCCTTTACTTTTATCAGGATTCATGTTGTGGTACGGTACCTAAATAGACACAGGTCAGCCTTCATTAATTAACAGCAAATGTAAATTTTGAAAAGGAAAAAGAACCATAGAACTCACATTAATTGGTAATCAGCAGATAACCATCAAAATATAGGTTGAAGCAACACATATGGAAATGTTACTTCGATTTCCGTCATCATCAACAGCAACAATAACAACAATAATAATCTACCTGAACTAGTGAACTGTTCCCAACTTCAACTTAGTGATATTGGAAAAAACAAAGTTCGATGCAAACTTCTAATCCATCTTATGCTGCTACAACCTATTGTTGCACTTAAATTAACCACATACACACATTACAAACTGCTGGAGAACAGTATGTTACTGTCAAATATCAGAGGCAAACACAAAGGAAACTTATGGCTAGTTAAAGATGGAAAAACAGTTAAAGGGAAAAAAAAAGGCGCTGAAGTTCAGTATACTTATTACCTAAAAAAAGCTTCCCAACAGCACAAATTAGGGAAGTACTGCACTAGAAATTATAACATCATTAACATTAGATTGCTTTCAAATTCAGAACAAACAGTGACAATAACATAGTAAGGATTCAATTCTAATATAAAAGCTAATATGTACTCAAGCTCACTGATATAGTTTACTATCAAAACTCAAACATCAAACATGGAGAAACGGCAGCTAAAGAACAATGCAAGTTTAACAACCAAACCCTAACAAAAAAAAATGTATAACTCCCGACACTGAAACAAAGAAAAAAGGATCAAAATCAACAAACTCTAACTGCAACCCCAAAATCAACTCAACCGCCGGCCCTCCGCCTGCGATGCCCACAATTCAACAATTCCATCCCGCAGAACGGAAGCTGCTGCGCCATAAAGGTAAAAAAAAACCCAAAAGAGAATCAAGATATGGCGAACCTCCCGATATACGTGGCGA
Source organism: Apostasia ramifera (assembly GCA_019297695.1). Lineage (NCBI taxonomy): Eukaryota > Viridiplantae > Streptophyta > Magnoliopsida > Asparagales > Orchidaceae > Apostasia > Apostasia ramifera. Next base: position 25,603 of record JAEMOT010003568.1, read on the forward strand.
ATTTGGAGATGAAAGCGGGAAAAATCAAAGGAGAGAGAGGGGAAGAGAGAGAGGATCTTTCTCCCTTTTCCCTTCTCTTTCTCCCTTCTTTTGCAAGCGTCTGCCACGTTTTTCTCTGCCGTGGCTTGTGAGGAAGAAGGAGGTAATAAATTTAATTTATATCTAATAGTAATAGTAGTCGATTTGTTAGATATAAAATATTATTTTTGTAAGTAATTATAAATGTATCTTTATCAAAATTTTTAATATAAATTCAAATTTAAATTATATTTATTTGAAAAAATTTATAAAAATATGATATATATATATATATGAGTTAAAATTAATTAAAAGAAATAAATTTTAATTTATTTGTGTTTCTATTTTTTAAGATGTATGCGTAAAAATAGATTATTAGACAACAAAAAGGTAGAAAAATTTAATTTAAATAAGAAGAATAATATTTTACATTCTAGGTTTAATGAAAAAAAATTTAATTTAATATTTAAAATTATGTAATATATGAAATAAATTTAATTTTAATATTTATATTTATATTTGATGTAAAATAAAGTTGATTTTTACAATTAAAATTTGTATTAGACTAAAAAAAGCTCAGACCAAAAGAACTCTTTGAAATAATAGTAATTTAGCGAGAATGAAGATCTTTTGTATGACAAAGGTGTGCTCAATTGCACGTTTTGTGTATGCAGATGAAAATAGAGTCTATTTTTTTTTTATATATATATATATATATATATTACTCAATTTTTTATTATTATATATTGAAAATGAGCAAATTATAAAAAAATAATTAAGGAAAGTTGGAGATAAATAACCNTATATATATATATATATGTATGTAAAGAATATGATTTACATAATGAATACTTAAACTTATCAGTATTTTTTTTATTTATTATCTAATTTGTCCTTTATTAAGGTTGAAGAATATACTAAGTGAAAAAGTCGTAAGAAGCTACATAATTAATGACGTGATGATTTTTTTTATTTTATTTTTTTGATAGAAATGAATTGAGGATTGAGATCGCTCATGTTTGATCGGTTGAGCGGTTGTCTCAAAGACATCGATCTTGGCTTTGCTGGAAAGTTTGATCTTATTAAGATTTTTAAATATTAATAATATGCTAATTTTAGATAATATATATATATATAATTAATTTAAAATATCTTTAATTTCAATTTTAAAATAAGTAAATTAATAGTTTATTTTAAAAGTTTTAATTTTTGTTCATGTTATACAAATTCTTACTAGATTAAGTAAATTAATAGATTTAAATCATATTTTTTAATTAATATTTTAAATTTTTAAAGCAATTTGTATGATAAAAGTATATGTTTTTGCTTTAAAATATTTTTAAAATATACTTTTAATAAAATTTAATATTTAATTATTATATAAAATTTATGATATTTATATATATAAGTAAAAAGATAAAATATAATTGTACCTAAATAATAAAAAAAAAATTTCTTATAAGTAATCGTTGATATGTATTTATAAATTCAATGAGTAGATAGTCAAACAATCATGTTTAGCTTTTATTAATCATACTTAAATTATTAATTAATTTTATACTTATTTTAAAAAATATCAATTTTCAATTTTTCTATATGCAATTTATCCACCAATAAAGACGAACTAGCGATATTTATGTGTGGGGCATAGATTCCTACATTTTATTTAAGTGTGATGATTCAAATTTTGTGAATTAAAATGCAAAATTATACCCCAAGAACTTATAAGCTACGATTAATAATGTTGGCCTATTTGATTTTAATAATAAAAAAACCGATTATCCTGAGAGCGTAGTTAAGGAACACAAACAAATTACTAAGAAACGAATATTACATTTTATATAATTTATTTTTTTTCTAAAACAACATTAATGATGATAGCTATTCAAGTGTGTTCGAGTAGAAATGTTCATTCTCAGAACAAAAAATGGACAAAGAATTAAAATGAAATTTAAGAAGAAGATGGGAAAAGGACGAAAAAGAAATTATATAAAATATAGTTGGGAGAGCTGTTTGAACAAGGGTCATGCAGGAGGTTAGAGGTTAGAGGTTAGAGGTCCCAAATCTCACCCACGAAGTTAGAGGTTAGATGTCCCAAACCTCACCCACGAGGTTAGAGGTTAGAGGTCCCAAACCTCACCCATGAGGTTTGGAGGCTCCAAACAGCTTCAAAGATTAATGCATGATATTCAAGATGAAGGAGCACTACGTGTATGACTGTGATACAGCGCTGGAGCCACATGTCAACACTAGCCCCCCGCATGCTGGGGCGTGAAAATTTATGTGGGTCCTGACATGCAAACCATGACACTAGTGAACGCACTGCCTAAAGTCTGCACTGATAGAATCAGGGTGGTGCCCTCTTGCTGGCACTCTTGCTTCCATAATTCCTGCAAGGAAAGAGGAAAGAGCAAAGTTAGAGAGATGGCAGAACATAATAAGTAGGCTTACCCTGAGGGTGGACGAGCAGGCCCAGAGCCATCTCTATTATGGGGAGATCAGGGGCATACTCCTTTTCGCATATCTTTGTATGAGGTTTGAGACATTCTGATTGTGACTGCAAGAAAGCCCCTCATAACTAGTTAATAATAAAGGTCTTTGAGTCATATAGAATATTCTCAACTTGAATTTTGAACTTCACAAATCCGCATAGGAAGAAAGCAATGATAACAGGAGAAATCTCGCTTAAGAGGTATTATCTGACCCAATGCCAAAAGGACTTGGAGCGTCTGAAACATCATGTCCGATATTTGTACTTAAGGCATGGGCTGACCTCAGGGGTTTCATAATTTCGGGCTTGAATTATATCCCTTTATGCACCTGCACAGGAAAGAAGTAATAATAATAGTAGTGGAGATCCTGCCTAGGGGGAGTTATCTGACCCAATGCCAAAAGGACTTGAGCATCTGAAACATCGTGTTTGATGTTTGTACTTAAGGCGAGGGCTGACCCCCTTAGAATGGCAGATCCTAGTGGGAAGCGAAGGCACTCTGCTTAGGGGGGGACCTGTATCATAAGTAGATAACAAGGACTGTCTAAGGTTACGAGCAGGCTTTCAGACCTTCCGCTAGCCAGATGGGCTTATGGAAGGGTCCCAGATGTTTGTAGGAAATCCCGCCTGCCAGGCATAACTAGGCTTGGTGATCGCCGTATAAGGAAGGTTAGTTATTATGGGCTCATCGTGTATGAGGTCTGGAGCCTCAGTTACGATGATTGAGATTTAGAATCATACCTGTCGCACGATGCTTGAAAAAGATGAGCTAGTCGTGCTTTGGATAATACCTCAATATGAATATTATATAAGAATATGAATTCCAGAAAGTCAGGATGCCAAATATACGAATTTCAGAAATGAATTTCTTAATGCCGTAAATGGGATAAGAAATCGAGAATATCATAGGATGAAGCATCCAGAAAAGTTTTGTCATGATGGAGGGAATGAGAACCAAGCCAGTGGGTTAAACATCGGGTGCACCGTTTCCTGTGTCTTCTAGGAGCACGAACTGGCTAGCCCTTGCCATTAGCTCAGGAAAGCTTTTGGGCTTCACCAGCTGCAGAGACTTGGATAGATCACCACTAATCAGCCCCCTGCGGTAATTGTGTATGGCGATGGTGGGGTTGACGTCCTCCATTTCTGCCGCGGCGCGAAGAAACGGTTAGTGTAACTTCGTAGGCTCTCCGTCTCTCCCTGTTGGATGTTAGCTAGCACCATATCGGAGAGAGCCATGCGGATTCGCCCTATGAGGCTGGCGATTAGTTTCTGTTTCATGTGCTCGTAGGAGCTGATAGAACCTTTGGGAAGCTTAATGAACCAGGTGAACGCAGTTCCTTTCAACGTGGTGGCAAGGAGGTGGCACTTCATCACCTCGTCTCTTTGGCGATAACGGAGGGCTGCCTCAAATCCTTGGATGTGCTCGCGAGGATCTGTGGTGCCCTTATAGACTTTCAAACGTGGCGGTTTGAAGTCTTCTGGGACCGACGCCCGTCAGATTGCGTCGGAGAAAGCGGCATCGAAGTTAAGAGATCTAAAGAAGGCCTCAGGCCCATATTGCGGGGTTCCATGGTGGGAAAAATCCTGACCAGGAGGATGGGAGGAGCCAGAGGCCTGAGCAGAGGGAGCTCTCGAAGTAAGGGGAGCCCCCCTCTGCTCCTGAAGACAAGGAGGGACGCCCGCCGCAAACAGCTGAAAGTGTGTTGGGGTTGCTGCGACCGGCAGAGATAGGCGTGGAACCGCAGCAATCGGCGAGAACGGAGCAGAAGCCGTCGCAACCGGTGGGAGAGGCGTCAGAACCACCTCGGTCGGTGGAGCAAGAGCTGGGCAACCGGCGGGAGAGACGCCGTCGCGACCGGAGGAAGAGGAAGTACTGCTGCGCAGACTGGCTTAGTCTGCCTAAAGATCACGGCCTGTCGGGTTGTGAGGTCAGTGACCAGGTTGGTGAGGTTCGCTAGCATCCCCTGTAGCTCTGAGACGCGGGTGCTCCTGGAGGAATAAGTAGATCTGGCGCGACGCCGAGAGGTTGAGACCGAAGTTCTGTCGTCCGGCGCCCGAACGGAAGGTTCTCCCGCATGCATGCTGCGAGCTGCGGAGTTGGTTCTGCGCGTTCTAGCCACCATCTTCCCAGGGTCTCAATGAAAGCACCAGAAGATGTTGACGTAGGATGTAAGGGTCCCAGGAAACACCAAAGAGAAAGAGAGTTCCGGGAGACGGCGACGCGCAAAAGGGGGTAAGCCTGTTAATGAAAGCTCAAGGAGGGAACCAGTTCAGAGCATTCAGAGAAACACACAGAGATTTAAGGTGATTTAGGGAGGAAATCTCTTACGTCCACCGGTCGATCAGCAAAGAAGTTTCACTAATGGATGAAGGTAGCCATGAAGACTAATACAAAAAGCTTACAAGAGGAAGAGAGAGAAAGAAGGAGAAAGAGAGAGCTTTTCTTATTCTTAAGCTCCTGTTTTACAAGAGGTGATGGAGGAGGGATTCTGCTCTTGCTGGGGCGAGTTCTCCTCCTTTTTGGGCTGTCTTCTCCTCTCTTTTTCCCCTCTTTTTCTTTGAAGTCTGCTCCTTGGTATTAGTAGGCAGCAGATGATGCAGCTTTATCCTGGTTTTTCGGAGGAAAGAAGGTGGATAAGCTCTGGGTTCGCGCCGCTTGTCGGCCACTAGAGGGACCAGAGTCAGTAAAGAGAGCTTGACCCTTGGATCTTGGTACTGTTTCTAGGGATCTGTGACAACTAAAGCATGTAGATCCTTGATTTGCGTGACTGGAGGAAGCATGCTGCTTTGGAAATAGTGCGGCCAGAGAACGCTGACAGTGATAAGTATAGCTGAGAAACATCATGCTTGATGTAGTTGGGAGAGCTGTTTGAACAAGGGTCATGCAGGAGGTTAGAGGTTAGAGGTTACAGGTTCCAAACCTCACCCACGAGGTTTAGAGGCTCCAAACAGCTTTAAAGGTTAATACATGATGTTCAAGATGAAGGAGCGCCACGTGTATGACTGTGATGCAGCGCTGGAGCCACATGTCAATAATTTTCTAAAATATAGAGATGCATCCTTTGGATTAAAAATCTATAGAGTTGATTTCAATATGAAAAAATATGATTAAAAAATTACATCACTTTATAAATAAGTGTTTTAAAAATTATTAAGTTCACTCTAATTTAAACATTAGAAGTTATTACGAAAATTTTGTAATTATTTATTAGCTTAATTTTTCATTAATTTTATTTAGTTGAAAAGTGTTATTATTATTAATTTTACAGTATTAATAGTGCAGGTAATTAAACACTTTAAAAAAATCTCCCACTTCTGCTAAGCTGCTTAAACTATAAAATAAATTTTTTAAAAATTAAAAACAGCCACAATAAAAAATTTAAAAAAATTTAAAAAAATTGATTAATCATTTATAAATTTTGAGATAAAATTACCCTTAACTCCCTGTTTATTTGGTAATTCAAAATTAACTTGATTTTATTTTAAATAGGCATATCACATCATACATGAAATGTAATATTAAAAATTAATTTTATTTCACACTATACACATATTTTTAAAATAATAATTAACTTATATCACATTTTTCACATATCCCAACATAATAATTGACTTTAGGGTAAATAGCATCTGGGTCCCTCTAGTTTACTCGTATGAGCAAATAGGTCCCTCGAATATTAAAATATAGCAAACTGGTCCCTCTAATTTGATGAAATATGCATATAGGTTCTTGGGACGTAACAGATGTTAGAAATCACCCTCTCTCTCTCCTCTCCGCATCTCTCTCCTCCAGATCGTCGCGCACGGGCGACGCCGCCGGACCCAAGCGGCGTGTGCGACCCACCGGCGGTCGCG
>JAEMOT010003568.1:32268-44163 GCA_019297695.1 Apostasia ramifera
AGCGCGGCCGCCGATGGGTCGCACACGCCGCTTGGGTCCGGCGGCGTCGCCCGTGCGCGACGATCGGGAGGAGAGAGATGCAGAGAGGAGAGAGAGAGAGAGGGTGATTCCTAACGTCTGTTACGGCCCAAGGACCTATATGCATATTTCATCAAACTAGAGGGACCAGTTTGCTACATTTTAATATTCGAGGGACCTATTTTCCCATACGAGTAAACTAGAGGGACCCAGATGCTATTTACCCTTGACTTTATATCACATCCCTCACATATCCCAACATAATAACTAATTTTATCATTCACAATTTTCAATAAAAAAAATATCTCTATCTAATTTTAATTTTAATCTCCTTAAATTTAGTGTTGCAAATAAACAGATAAATGTTTTATATAACATCAGCAAATGATTTTTGATATTAAATTAAATAAAATTAATTTAATCAAATATAAAAAATATTAATATTACTGTATACATATACTTATTATTTATAATTTGTTTAATAATAATTGCACATATATCTCAAATATTTATTATAATATATATAATTACTTTTTTATAAATAAAATATATATAATAATATTTAAAATAAAAACAAATATGATAAAACATGCATATAATAATTTCTAATATATAAAAAATACTATACACATAATAAAATATAGTATTAATATATATTTATTATAAATATAATTAAATTATCGTATACATGTTTGGTGAAAAAAATAATCTAGTTATACAGCATATTTTTAATGGTTTCAACTGCAAGTAAAGTGAATGTATGTTTAATTTAATATTTTTAGCTCGTGTTTGTTTTGTCTGATTAAAATTAACTTGATTTAATTTTAAATAGATATATCACATCTCACATGAAATTTAATATTAAAAAATAACTATATTTCATATCACATACATATAATAAAATGTTAACTAAATTATATAATATTACTCACATATTTCACTATAATAACTGACTGTATTCCACATTATTTATTATTTTTAATAAAAATTTTTTTTCTTAAATTTAATTTTAATTCTGTTAAAATCAACTTTTGCAAGAAATAGTTGAAAATAGTGAAAGGGTAAAGTATCGTAATGGTAGGCATAAAAATAATTAAGATGAACGTCAAATATTTGCATTACGTGAAATTATAATTTTGTACCCTCAAGCAATTCGCCAAAAGAGTACAAGTTGATCATCAATGATGCTCAAATCTTTGAAATGTAAAGTATGATAGAAACACGATTATGTGAACTAGATAATATTTATGCCTCATCTAGTTTGAGAGTTAAATTTTAGATAAAAGAAAAAAAATTATTTTATCTTATAAGTTTAATAAAAAAATTTTTAATTTTATATTAAAAATATATATATAATATAAAATAAAGGTAATTTTAATATTTATATTGAATGTAAAATAAATTTAATTTTTATAATTAAAATTTATATTGGATTAAAAAAACAGCAAACGAGCTCTTATAATTTGTAGGTGCTTATTATTATTATTTACCTCTATTTTTGAAATTCCAGGGTCAACTTTGGAAGAAGGCCAAATGAATTATTTGAGTTTTTTAATTGAGTTAAATAAAATAAAAAAATTCTCAAAAATATAGAAAATTTCTTAAACTTCATAGAATATGTGGGGTAATATTTGGAACATGATTACCAAAAATTTGAATAGAATTTTTTTTGAAAAATATCTAATATTAATGAAAAATTATGGAGAATGATTCTGCAAAATTTTAGTTTTTATGGTACAAGATTCAAGCAGGATGAATAAAATAGAAAAATATTTTTGATTTGCTGTACGATAGAAAAATCTCACTCAAACTTAAGGGTGAATTTTATAAAATTATAGTAAAACCAACGATGATATATGCAGACTGCTGGCTTGCAAAGAAGAAACATACAAATAAAATAAATATTACAAAAATGAGGATGCTAAAGTGTATGTATGGATGGATATACACGAAATGATAGAATGAGAAATGAGTATATCTGAAAGAAAGTTGATATTGCATTAATTGAGAATAAACTTAGAGAAAGTCAGCTTAGATGATTTGAACATATAAATTATAGACCGATTGAAGTTTCAGTAGAAAAATCGAGCTATTGGATCTTGCCCATGTACAGAAAGGAAGAGGGAGACCAAAGAAAATATGACAATAAACTATAAGAAGTGATATTAATTACTTAGACTTAAATAAGAATTTAGTAATCGATAGAGCGCAATAAAAATAAAAGATTCATGTAGCCGACCCGACCCAGCGGAGTTAAAGACTTGGTTGTTCTTGTTATGGTGCTCATCTTCATTTAAGTCGGTGAAGAACCGATTAAAATAGATATTTGTTTGAGTTATAAAATTTTGATCACTTAATCGACCTATCAAATGGATGACTCGTTATCAACCTGTTAAGCTAAATCAACTCATCTGATTAATTTCATCAAATTAGATACTAAAATTTAGGTCAACGCTGATTTACATATAGAGAAATTATTTGGTGGGTTCAATTTCATAAAATTTGTCATTAAATTGCTTCAATTTAATATGCAAATTCTCTACTTTCTTCTCTACAACCCTAACTAGTGGTAGATTTCTGTTCGAAATTAGATTCTCAATTTCGGTAGAGATAGAGCTCGGAGGGTAGATTTCTGTTCGAAATTAGGTTCTAGTTTTCGGTAGAGATAGAGCTAGGAGGAAAAGAGATGGGGCGATCGGAGGAGAGAGTAATTTGAATATTTTATAAATTTTAATAATAAAAAATTTAATTGATAATTATATTAAAAATTATGATCTTAAGATAATTTTTTAAAATCATAAACTCATGTGAGATGAAGATTAATTTTTAATATTTATATTTACATATAATATAAAATAATGATTAAATTATGTTTTAAAAAAATTTGATTTCTCTGGGGTGGACTATAAAGTCTTTTCTAGAACAATAATAACTGCGTAGCTCCAACAGGTCATAACTAACCCTCAAGATTTTAATATATTTAAATATTAATTTTATTCATTAATTAAAAAATAATATATTATAAGAATATTTATATTGTGAACATAAAAAATTAAACTAATTTATAAATTTTATCATAAATCTCAAAATATTATAAATATTACATCTAAACAGCTATTTTTTTATTTTTCATATCCTGTAATAAATTCTATCAGAAAATTTAACTATAGTTAAATCTCAGAAAAGTCTGATGCTTGCTCGTGATGCCCGCGTAAGAGGAAAATGCAAATAGCAGAGTGATGCTCTTGTGAATACATTATCGCCTCGCAAGAATACGCTGTCGCTCGCATGAATATATTACCGCCGGAACTAATGTAGCTCTGCGATGCCCTAACACGAAGGTCGATGGTTAAACGATGCAATCAATGACGTAGATTTTGTTGAAATTTAAATATGGTTAAATCTTCTGATAGAATTTATTGGAGGATGTGAAAAATAAAAAAATAGCTGTTTTAGATGTGATATCTATAATATTTTGAGATTTATGATAAAATATGTAAATTAACTTAATTTTTATATCTATCGTCTAAATATTTTTATATTATATTATTTTTTTAATTATTAGCTAAAATTAGTATTCAAAATTCTTAGAATATTTGGTGCTGCATATGGGGACTCCATATCATTTTTCTTCCAAAAATTGATGCACGGTTTCTCTCCCAAATCTTCACGCATCATCGGCGCAATCTTCGTCAATCCGAATGATCTATGGGCAGCTCTGAGCTCCTCCGAATCGCCTCTCATGAAGCCCAAAACCCCATCGATTCCTCCCTCCGAGAAGCTTTCTCATCTCTCCATGGCCGACTCAGGCCCCCCTTTTCTCTATCAATACCTTCTCCCTCCGAGTACTTGCAGCTCAACCTCGCACTCGCTTACGCCATCCTCACCCAACCACTCTCCGCCAAAACCCACCTCACCCACCTCCACGGCATCGTCACCGATGGCTACGACCTCTTCACCAAAACCCTTATCAGTCTCTCCCACCACTGCTATCCCAAACTACTGGAATCCCCAAGAACTCAGCTGCTCTGGGTCTCCTCCCAGCTCGTCGAAGTCGCCGCCGTCGGGGTGGAATCCTTAATCGTATCGCTTCTCCGGCAGATCAAAGGCGGCGACTTTTCCGACGCTAGTCTCTGGCTCTGCACCGAGCTGCTCGTCATTCTATCCCAGAACTGGGACTGGCTGTTGGAGGAGCCATTGGTCATCACAAGTTCGTTGTTTGTCTTTCTTCGGTTACTCTCAGATCACTATAGGTTGGTTGGTAGTATGGTTTTGGATAAGCTGAAGAAGATGGAGATGGAATTCTGCATTCGCGTATTGAGAGAATGCTTTCATCTTTGTCTAGGCATTGGCAGAGATCTCATTCGACTTCTACAGGATCTTCTACATGCGCCAGAGTTCAGTGATCTGTGGAGAGATCTTTTGTTGAATGCCGGAAAGTTCAGAGATTCAGAGTTCAGGGATATATCTCAGCTGTATTGCCGGAGGACGCCTTCGCACTTCTTCAAGCTGAGAATCTCGCCAGAGATGGAGACCCAGCTCAGGTTTCTTCTCACTCGTGTGAAGTGGGGGAGCCAAAAGAGGTACCAAGCTTGGTTTTTCATGAAGCATTTGGGCTCTCCTGGAGCTGAAACTTTGATCATTGACATTGTCAGATTTATTTGCTGTTCTCTTCATCCATCCAATGAAATCATTCGTTCTAATGTTATTTCAAGATGGGCGGTGATCGGTTGGCTCCTGAATTGCTGCAGTAAGAACTATTTCTCAGCTAATGTGAAGCTTGCTTTGTTCTATGATTGGTTGTTCTTTGATGAAAAGATTGATTCTATCATGAATATTGAGCCTGCCATGCTTCTAATGATGAATTCGATTAATCAATATGTTGACATAACTCACACATTATTGGAGTTTTTGTTGCTGCTGGTTGATAATTATGATGTGCAAAGGAGAGAAATGATTGTTAATGGAGTTTGTAAGTCTTTTAGCCTACTGGTAAGAAAAGGAGTGGTTCATTCCATGGAGTCCCTGACATCTTGCAGTATGATTTCCCCAGCATTAAGGAATAAGCTTGCTGCCTTGATGAGTAGTTCAGACCTTGGAGCTGTTGATGTCAAAGTGGCTGCCACCATGGTAAGTCATGTAGGTTTTGGCAAATGATTCGACGGTGCTTTTGAGCTCTCACTCGAGTCTTCCTGTAGCTTTTCAATGTCTCAGTTTACTTGAGGGGGTTGCCATTCCAGTTGTCTACTTCTAGGACCCTTGTACATAGTCTGAGGGATCCATATCACAGACGTATGAAGAGAGAGGAGAAGATCAAAAGATGACTAGGGATGCTCATTAGACATGATTAATTGATTCTTTATTTCTCTTGCACTCGGGTATTCGTGATATTTTTATGATCTTGGTCTTTTTGAGGGGTAGATGTGTAGCCATGTACATCTAGAGGATCTTGAATACGAAATTGAGGGGATCCATGTCAAATGGTATAAAGATAGAAGAGAAGATCAACAAATGATTTGGTATATGATCCAGACATGATTTTGACTCTGCATTATATTGAAAGTGCTGAATAAAGAAGAGAAAACCATGTAACTGACTCCGAAGTAATTTGAGATTAAAGCTTCTTTGTTGTTGATGTTCAGCTGTTGGCTTAGTCCATGTACAGAAGTTAAAAAGGTCTTATTTATGCAGCATTTTGCCTGCATGATAATGGAGCTATTTCACTAACCAGAACCTGAGATTTCTACATCGCCTTGAGGCAACTGACCTGTTCTCAGTCTGAGCATAAGCATTTCAAAATTTAGTATGGGTTTAGAATCAAAAGCTGATATGATGGGTTGTTCTTTTGATGAGAAGGTGAATATAATTCTGATGGTGAATTCCATGAAGTTATCTATTGGCATAGTTCTTACCTAGCTTTAGTTTTGTTTGATCAAATGATTAATACTTACAATATATAGGAGATGTAATTGCTCAACGAATGAGCTGATTTTTTTATTATTGTTATTCTCATTGGGATCCCTGAAGTCTTTCAGCAATAACTGTGAGTATTTTGGGATAGCAGTACCATGATTACTATGTAGATTTTGCTAACTATAATTTATAATATTAAATAGCGTTCTTTGTGAATCTAACCTTAGACTGTAAGCACTGGAGTGTGCCCGGTCGTGATTTTGCCTCTTTTTTGCCACCATCGAAGATTGGTTCTAAGTTTGCTGTCTTATATGATTTTTCTAACCAGTTATGTTATATGAGCAGACTGTTAGGCAGTCCGGTGGGCGTTCTATAGTTAAGTGATGAAATTCCGTGAGATTAGTATAGCTGAAATGCGAATATTGAGATATCTATACAAAAATAGAGGTTTTTGTACTCGATATGGCCTTGTTTCATGTTCAGTGTTGATATTAATTTTATTTTTAAGATATGTGTATGATGCTAGAAAATGTTAGTTTTCATATTTAAATGTGTATAAGATGCAAAATATAATTAGATTTCATTCTGATCTGTGTGTGATGTATGTAAATATAGTAGATTTTAATTTTGAAATTTATGTAGAATATGAGCTGTAAATCAATATTAGTTTGGTTCAAGTTAATCTCGAAAACAATCTTGTCCTTTTCGATGTCTATTGATAGATGATTGATAAATTAAATATTTTATTGACTAATATTCTTGTTTTGCAATGATTATTGTTGTTGTGCTGCTCTTGTATTCTTCCACTTTATATCAAAATCTGATCATCTTTTTGACCTGTGATCTATGATCGATGTCTTTTTCAAGACCATTGGCTGTGTTTCAGTGGTCGGCTCCGACACCACTCTAAAATCCTGTAAATTATTATCAGCCCTTCATTTTCTTCATGGAATTGAGGTCGCCATTATTAGGGCCGGCATTTGCTTCCACTACTCAATCCGTAGCTAAGTAGTTGATGTTTAAGCTATGATAGTTACAACAACAGTGACTGGTGACTACATTGCAGTCAATGTACCAATGGAATTTTGCTTGCGACTTGATCACGAAATTTGTGACTTGCCAAGAATTCGGCAATTAGCTGATATACTCTTTCTATCGATTTTATTACCTGCACAATCAAAGTTGCGTCCTATCAAATTTGGTATAGAATTTTTGGGATATCAAAGTCGAAGCGATGAGATACTCTCTTCTTAGATCGTATACTGTACCTTGGCTTTGAAGAAAACATGATAATTAAATACGCCTCTTTTCTTATGTCAAACACATATGCACTATGTATTCATGCTATACCCGATGTTGATATATGCATGTGTGAACTTCGTTTCTACATTAAGCTCAACATTTGGCCATTTCACGGCCAAGAAACTTGGAGAAACAATGGTGCTTCTCATGCAGCTGACTTCCCATTCAAGAGAGCTGACCGAAGTTCGAATTTGAATTCATTCTGAGCCGAGCAATTAAACTCGAAGTAAATTCATTCCTTAGGATACTCTCCTACATGCTGCTTGTTTTTCTTCAAGAAGCCCTCCCCTTTAGTCGTAATTGGGTTTGCCACCATTGGCATTGGATATGTCCTCGTGATATAGTAAGCCCAATTTTGCTTCCTTTTTTTTTTTTGCGTGACTAAAGAAAGGAGTACTTTCTTCGATGAGTAGATCTATTATATTAGTTGAAATGCCTAATTGCAAATAATTGTTTACGAAGAAATCATTGTTCTTGTCACATCATAAATAGTTATCAAGAATAAGTTAGTGATTAAATTGCTTCAATGTGTCGTCTAATAGTTACACATATATATTTAGTTAAATTACTTTGATATGAAGCTTAATAATTTTAGAAGAGCAGTTCATCGATTTAATTATTTCTATATATCGCAAATATTTGTCTAAGAGCAAGCGACCTTGCTTCAGTTAGATGTATCGTGATCATTTTATAGCAATTCATATCATAATTTGGTTTGTAGTGAAAACAGAAATCAGCAAACACCAATAAACAGTAAACACCATCACAATCTTATCTGAGAAGAAAAGAGAAATAAAAAGGTAAAGTTACATCAATATGCAGAACAGCTCCAAAAGCAGTAGTTTCACTTAATTATTAGCACATATTACAGTTGAAAAGCTAGAATGATCAACCTAATAATAAGTCTGAAATAAACCTCCAAATCTATAATGTTAGTATAATTTCCCATTTATCAATGCTATCAAAGAAGGTAATCAAGGTAATACTCTCCATGGTTTTGTTCCTTCATGGCGTAATCCACAGATGAAGAAGACGAAGCTGATTCACTAAACTGAGTTGCCAGCAGCTCATCGAAGAACTTCAACTCCACGAACTTTCCGCCATGATGAGAACTCTTTCTTGAGGAAGAGCCATGGATTTCAAGCTTTGGGAGCTCAAAGCCATGGCTGTTTTCTTCCTTTTCAGCTCCAGCTTCCAGCACTGATTCATAGCAGAAGCTTCCTCTTATCTCTGGTAATGAGTAATCATTGTAGTTCTGATGAAGGAGATGATGAGCTGGGTAGTTGAAAGAGGTGAAGCATTGTCTTGGAGTAGGACTCGGCTTCCTGAATGCTCGACATACTACCCATTCTTCTTCCTGCTGTTCGTGGTTCGGTTCAATAAATAAATTAAACAAATAACAGCATAAATTATTATTTTTTTAAGTAGTTATATTTCTTATGAAATATATCTTATATTTCTTCTACTGTTGAGTTATTGAATTTTGACTATATAAAAAGAGAAGGAGAAAGATTAAAAAAAACATGACAACTAATTGTAATGAATAATTTTATTTACTTGAAGCTAAATAGAGAACTATTATTTAATTATAAAGTGCAGTAGAAATAAAAATTCATTTAGCCGATCCCCTGCCTGGTATGACAAATGCTTTGGTTGTTATTGTTGTTTAATCATATAATTAATCAATCTTTTGCGTATTATTAAGTTCATTACTGATATGCCTTATAGTTTATCTATAATTATATTTTAGTACATATTTTTTTACATTCTTCATTGAAGTCTCTAATCGTTTTTAAAATCTTTTACTTAAGTCTCTGCATAAGTGGAAGATTTCAAAAAATATGAACTAAAATATAATTATAAGTAAACTGTAAAAATCTATCAGTAATTTTTTCCATAAAATATATTGCGCAGTCTTGATTAAGAAATAGGGGGGGGGATGATTATCCGATTATATCCCAAAAGTGAATCATTGGTGTAAAGAGTGGTCAAGCTTTTTAGTGAAGGAAAACATTAAACATAGAGCAGATAATCATGCTGAGTCATGACAATCATAACATTGAATGATACCCCAAAAGCAGAATCGCTGATGCAAGAAGCATCATTTAGTAGGCTTCTAAATGAAATGACATTGAAAAAATGCGAGATTATAAATTTGAAACAACGAGATGTGATCTTTTGGAGACGCAAAAACATGATGCTAGTACGAGATAACTAAAGCGAATAACGGCAATCTGGGGCCAAATTAATGAAAGAATCTTGCCTGCGGAGAAGGATGTTCGATGTCGAGTGAAGATTGAAGGCGAAATTCGTGAATAATCCAATCTGTCTTTCTCCCATTGGGTGCTCTTCCTTGATAAAAGACGAGCGTCTTCCTCATCCCGATCACTTGGGATTTGGAGACCACTGCTTTGTCTCTCCCTGTTGCCTTCCAGAATCCAGCAATTGTAGCCCTGTTTGTGCGAGTCCCACTTGGATACTTTCTGTCCTTATGGCTGAAGAAGTACCACTCCCTCTGCTCCTCGTACCCAAGATTGCATCTATCTAAAAATACAATGCGTATTTAAGGGTGTTAATATGGATCGAAGATCGAAAATCAATTGAAATATAGATCGAAGATTGAAAATCGATTGAAAATTGAATCGATTTTAGATCGAATCGAAATCGAGTCGATTTAAATGAGCCGACTAACTAGCCAAAAGTTCGGCTAATAATAATTTCGAGCCGATTTTGAGCCGGGGTAGGCTCGGCTCGATTCAGCTCGAATTAAAATACATTTTATAAGCTGAGCCCATCTCGAGCCGGATCGAATTGAGCTTACCCGGCTCGAGATTGGCTCAAAAAAATTTTGAGATTTCGATTCATTTTCGAGCCGAAAATGAATCCAAATTGGCTCGAAGTCGAACCCAATGGAGCTCGAGTCGATTTCGAGTCAATCGAAATGTGATCAATCCGATTTCGAGCCGGTATTAGCTCAGCTCGAAATCGGATCGGTAATAGCCCTATGCGTATTTTATATAGTTAGGTTTTACATTAGAGAGATTTACATATATTACATAAAAATTTACTAAAATTATATATTTTATTTAAATTATTCTAAAATTGCATCTCTTTTCAGCTTTGTTATAGTGATTTTTTACACCTTGAATTCAGTGATGTAGGCTTTTAAATATTTATTTACTATAATAGAGATAAAAATAATAAAAATTTGAGTAAATTTGGGCAGGGTATATAATATTACAAGAAATTAGAGTGATAAATGTAATCTTTCAAGAATTTAAATGAAATATATAATTTTGATAAAATTTTATGTCATATATGTAAAATCATCTATACATTATTAGTGTTTGTCAGTGATGTTATTTTTAATTAGAGTAAAAAAAATGATATTTGAAATGATATATTTGTAAAAAAAATGAAGTAAATTTAATTTTATTTTAAGATGTGTACTTAAGTTTGCTCTCAACCTCAAAACATCTCAAAATAATCCCAAATCAATCAATTAATTTCTTATGTTTATTTTATATTTTACACAAAATTTAATATTAAAAATAAAATATCCTAAATCATATTTATTAATTAAATTTTTATATTTATTTCATATTATAAATAAAATTTAACATATTTTAAATAAATTTTAATGTTAAAAATTAACTTTATTTTTTTTACACAAATAATAATATTAAAAATCTATTTTATTTCATATTTTATATAATTTTTAATATTTTTTTATTTTATATCTAATTGAAATCTTTGTATTAAAATAATTTTATTTTACATCTTAATATAAAATAATTATTTTTTCCTCCTTATTATTAAAATAATCTAAATTAATTTCAAAATATATTCCTATCAAATAAAATTGTAAAATGAAAGATAAAATAAAGTTAAATGTTATTTAAAATTTATGTAGAGTATAGAATAAAATTAAATTTAGTTTTAGTATTATACAGTAAGTAAAATATTATTAATTTAATATTAAAATTATTGTATGAAGTGAATTTTAATATTAAATTTAATTCAAATAAAAGATAACTTAAAAAAAGGCCTCCATTGTGATGATTAATGGAGCCAACATCAAGAAAATTTCAGCAATTAGAATTTAACTCAAAAGTTTAAACCTTTCATCAAAACAATTTTGCCACTAATGAAGAAACTTAAAGGTCCTTCCACTCGGATTATTATGGTTGATCCTTCATTTATAATCGCGTAAATTACAAATAAATTTTTATAGTTCATTTGTAATTGCATGTTAGTTCATAAATTTTAAAAATATTCACTCGAATCTTTAAGATTTTTTGAACTCCTTCACTTAAATCTCCAACAATTAAGCTATAAACATTAAAGTAAAGTAAAATAAGAATATAATAAGACCTCCTATAATTTTAATTTCAAAATCTATTTAAGTTTCTCTAAGGCAAAATTTTACGAAAATTTTTCTATAATATTTTTATATTTTTGCATTTAATTATTTGAAAAAAATACGTATTCGTAAAACATTATTCAAATACGCCTTTTATTCTTTCCCTCAACCCCTAAAATGACAACCAAATATGCTCATAGAAATGATTGAAGGAACTCATTGATATGTAAATGACAATAATTATTATAATAGGCACCATGACCCTTGTGCAATTAATGATATATATATATATATATATA
>JAEMOT010003568.1:45626-69105 GCA_019297695.1 Apostasia ramifera
ATATATATATATATATTACTGATATATATGATCAATATATATGATAGGCATCATGCCTTAATCAAACATTGTGTTAAATTAACCAAATAAGCTCATAAAGGACTCATGATAATAATATATAATTAATTACTTACCTTGGAGTTCCCATGGCTCTATTTTATAGAGATCTATCTCCATAATAACTTGTAGGTCAATCTTCTGAGAGGCAGTCTTCCTCCTCAAGTAGTATCCTACAAGCTCTTCTTCTGTGGGGTGGAACCTAAACCCTGGTGGGACACTTAACTCAACCTCCATTGTCATGTTACTTGAAAAACCCAAAACACCAAGAACATTAGTTCTGATGATATATATAGATATATATATATATATATAATAATAATAATAATAATAATAAATGATATATATATGATAATTAATTATATATCTCACTCCTAAAAGTTATTCTCAATTGTTATTTGTTTACATTTTAAAGATGAATATTTATGTTATGATGATATATATATGTATAAGATAAGCGTAATTATATTCAGGCTTCTGAAGTACCCTATGTTCATAAAATTGAATATATTTATAAAGATCCTAATCACTCAAAGATTAGTCCATATAGTTCTTTTTTTGTGGTTAATTTTCCTTAGATTTTATCATTAAATTTTATATTTTTAAAAAATACATATTAAGTATTTACTTTAAAGATTAAACTTGATAGAATCTGATAAAAATGAGTCACGTTGAATAATATTTTTTGAGTTGGAGGAACTCATATGATATATTTTTGATTTTATGAATCTTTGTAAAATATAGCTTTTATACATAAAATTCTAGATGTAATTACTCTTACAAGATAATCAATTACAATAATTCACTCCTAAAGTTGTGATTGTTATTTATTTAAACTTCAAAAATGAGTTATAATATGATTAAAGTTGTACTTATTATTTATTTAAGTTTCAAATATAAATATTTATATTTATCATTAGTTTTTAATTTTACTAAATAAATAGAATACAATTACCTTTTATTAGGAAATAAAAATATGTAACTAATACAAACTCTCCTACTGACAAATGTAAATTAATATTTAACGTGATTTGTAATTATCTATCAAAATAAGAGTTATAGATATAAATATTTATCACCAAACTATAATTGAATAATAAAGGTAATTAATTTTGAGTGCCTTTTCATATATTTGCATAAATTGATATATATATATATATATTGATTTTTTATTCTAAAAATTACAATTTCTTTGCACTAATATTCAAGAATTGTACATAGTGATTTGGATTCAAACTTTTCTTCATTGAGTTGAGAGAAGTTCCATGAGATAAATTTGATATATGTTACTGAAAATTTATTAAATTACAGACTTATATATATATAAAATACAATATGTAAATAACTAATTAATGATATATTAATTTTAATTTTCTTTTGGTAACAAGATGCAATATTTATTTGCATGCGAAAGAGACATCCATTAGCCAAAATATTTGACTTTTTTGCACTCTTGTGAAGGGATTTTGCCATGTATAAATTTTTTTTATTCATAAAATGCTTCAAAAATTATGAAATTATTTTATAAGTAAACTACATGTTAAACATCAAATTACATCTAATTATATATGTTACTTAATTACATATTAAATCAAATTCCTATATTTACAACCTAGGGTATATATATATATATATATATATATATATATATATATATATATATATGTATGTGTGTGTTTTCAAAAAATTGTTGGATGTAACAAAAAGAAATAATCCTTTCGATAAATTTATAAGATGTTATTTAGTAAATGAAAAGTTGCCTAACTGAAACATTCGATCGAAACCAATTAAAAACTTAAAATTGGACTGATTCGATGGAAGATCTAATTAACCCATGATTTTTTTTTTGAAAATTATGTACATATAAATTATAATTAGTGAAAATTGAAATGAATGTTATTATTTTAGGTAAATTGGTTTTACCTCATCCCACTTATAAATTTTAAAAATATATTTTTCTTATAGTTTTATATATTAATAAAAAAAACTAGATGAATTATAATTAAGTTCATCTAATTATTTGTCCTTATATACAATTATTAAGTTCAAACTATTTTAAAATTAATAAAGGGATTTCTCTATACATAGGATATGAAATTTCATCAAAATTATATATTTCACCTAAATACTTCAACAACACCCTATATCTAATTCAATTCTCTGTAATATTATGTATTTTATCCAAAATTTACAAATATTTTTAGATTTAAAGATTTATATTTCACTAAACTAAGTTCATGCTATATTATGGATATATAACATAATAAAAAATTGCTTTGATAGATTAAAAAAGGGGATGCGATATTTGAATTGGATGAAGAATTTGGATCGAGAAAACATATAATTTCAACGGAATTTCATATCCTTAATTTATACGCCCTTAAAAAATATAATAATCGGGTAATCTCTCTAGTTTGCTCTTATGTACACTTTTTTATGCCATAGATGAGGACTCAAATGCATAACACTCAATTTTGAGAATTATTTTACTTAATTGAAGGGCAAATTAGAAGATCCCAATTACTTTTTAACCAAAAAAAAACCTCCCCAAAACTCACCAATTAATTGCAAGTGGCCCCGTTCGTCTGTATGGTCGATGCTCTTCCCTGCAACTTCTGGATATGAGAGAGAGAGAGAGAGAGAGAGAGAGAGGGGCTATCCTTGGAGAGACTACACACCAATATGATTATATATATACAGACACACACACACACAACAGTAGGAAAAGGGAGGGCAGTAGCCATCGATTACGCGTGCGTGGGGTGGCAACACTGAAGAAAAGGGAAAGCTCAGAGAGAGAGAGAGAGAGAGAGATATGGACGGCCGGACAGCAAAATATCCTCACGCCACCACCCAACTTCCGGCACAATTTTCAGATTACTTGTGTTTGTTTAATTGAGGGGTTGATCAGTTCTACAGCTTGTAGGATAATCGAGAAATTAACATCCTTTCAATGCTTCATCTCTAGCTAGTTACCCAGCTGAGGTTGAGAGTATTATCGAGGAAGATCGATGTTTGACTACTTGATGGTTTTCGATGAGGAGTGCTAATTGTCGAGAAAGTATGACATCAAGCATGAGTTGTTCGCATGCATGGGAAGATAATCGCTATAAGAAAAAGTAATATCAGTGTCGACGCATTTCCAGTATCGGCCTGTTTGCATGGATGTTAATTATAAGGAGCAATTGCCTTAATTTCAAAAGGTTTCTCGAATAGAGTAGTTCTCTTCGAAGCAACATTAATTTGGGAAGGCGATCGATCTACTGGAATGAGAAGAAAACGTCAAAAAAAGTTGTTCTTAGATAATAGACGTGGCAAGTCAAAGTACTACAATATTTTACGAAAAGAGTGATTCTTAAGAACAATTTCTTCTAAAGAGTATATATTAATTGTTCAACTATACATTTTCTTAAAAGAGTTAGTCCATTAACATGAATGAGTGCATGCTTAATTTGGACGAATTAAGCAATTAATTCTTTGGTCACTAGCAGTTGTAATAAGGGAGTTGTTGCATATATATGCATGAATTTGATATAATATTAGTCGAGGATGCTTCTGTCATTACCTATTCCGCATACCGCGCCATCCTAATTCCTTTTTATGAGATTCAGTACAAGTATTGATAGAAAGTTGTGTATCGACAGTTTTAGTGTTCCGACAGCTCAAATTGTAGTTATGCATAAATCACATGAAATTTTGCTACCTAAAGTCTTCATGATTCCATTTGCAAGGAGAAGAAAATGGAAAGAACTCGTGTGAGTCTACTTTTGATTTAGTTCGATGAAAAACTCTTATTATAACCAAAAATCGTCAAGCCTTATAACCTCTGTTTGCTTACTCAAACCTAATAGTTCCCAGTACTCATATAAGTCGTTAAATGTGATTAATTAATAAATTATAACTAATTATCTTTTATTTCTTATGTAAGTTGTTGTTAATGTGATTAATGAATTTCATTAAAATACATATTAATGTTATCTTAATAAAAGGTGATCATATATATATATATATATAAATATCATGATTTTATAGCAAATACAGTACTTATTTTTTCCAGATTTGATCATTTTTAATTGGGCATATCTCAGCCGACCAATGCCACGTGTAGAAATGGGAAGGGGTCTTCTCTTTTTCCACCAATCACGTCTTAGCTCTCACCCTCTCCAGTGATCAGCTGCATGGCTCCACCCTGCTCAGCTAGTGTACAACCTAAGTCATCTACCTGGAGTCTCTCTCACCTTCGCTAGGGTTTCACACTAAGAAGCGCACACATGATAAAAACATCAGAATATGACACGACAAATATATTGGTATGATAACTTTCTAAATCACAAAATATATGCTAGATAGGATTTCACACTAAAACGTACAGACATAATAGAGATATCAGGATACGATTCGACAAATATGTTGATGCGATAATTTTCTAAATTATGAGATATAAGCCTGACATTAAGAAATACAAGACAATATATAATAAATGTTTATGTGATGATATAATATTATAATTTTTTCTCTATATTATGTATGAAAGTAGTATGGAAGCATGCATGTACAAACACGATATATATGGAGAAATGCACAGAGGCACAATATGATGTGACGAGTTGAAATTGATCGATGAAAGCACTCATGCTTCCTTGATTTCACTCGTTTGAGTTTAATGTACTCAAGACTTAGTTGTGCACTCTTTGACCCAGAGCTCAGTTAAATATCTCAGATTGAATAGTAGTCAAACCCAATTATTATCTTAAATAGAAAATGCTATGTAGCTAAAAAAAAATATATATATATATATATATATATATTTAAAGTTAATTAATTAGAAGTTTTATATAACAATTAAGACAAAATAAATAATTTTTTCTTGGTGACAATGGCACATGACATACATATAAGAAAGAACATTGCTATATAGTTTTAATTTACACTTAGTTCATTAGATAATTCACTGAAATTGAAGCCTTAAATCGTAATCGGCTAATTTATTGACTAGTTATTGGAGATGCACGACGAAACTCCTATAGAAAATCATATAATTAATTTAGCTTTGAAACAAATGTTTTGGGTTATTTTAATTTTGGCTACATAATATAACTTTTCTCGACTATTTCCATACATTAATCTTGTTAAATGATAAAGATCATGCATTTTTGTATGTAAAAGTTAATTTTAATAAGTTTAAAATTAAATTTAAATGAAAATATTTTTTTATTAAAAATTATGAATGATGTAAAATAAAATTAATTATTATATTAGGATGTATGAGGGATGTGATATAAGTTAGTATTTTAATTTGTATATAAAATATAAAAAATAATAATTTTTATTTTAAATTATATATATGATATTTATTTATTTTAAATCGGTCTTAATTAAAATATTTAGATTTATTTCTATTTAATCTTTATAGTTTTTGGCGTGTTAATAATTTTTTAAAAATATGTATAATAGATGAATTATCATAAATATAGATTAGATTCACATAACAAATAAAATATTTAGGCTTACAAAAGATATGCCAATAAGCTCCTGTCACATTAATAGTTGAATTTTTTTTGAGAAATTAGACTCAATATCGATCATCAATTAATAAAAATAATGTAAGATATGTGAAGTACACATTCATATCATAAAATAGTTTTAATACAATTTTGAAAAAAGAATGCAACACATTAAATTTAGATATTTTATTTATTTCAAGTATTTTTATAATTAACTTATATTATATATATATATTTTTTATTTTATTGTACTTAATTTAACTTGGGAGAGAGCAAGTGTTGGAATTAGATTAAAATGAGATGTAGTTAGTTGGGTTCTTTTTTTTAATGAGTTTAAAATAGTTGGGCTACACATATTTTAAATTTGGGCCCAAAACTAACTCAAATTTAGCCCACTCTTCTCCCCTTTTTTTATTTATTGGTTTATTTTTTTAAAATTTTTTTCTCAAATATCACAATTCTCTCTACCCAATTAAAAATTATAATAATATAAATTTAAATTTAAAACTCCCAGGCAAACTCCCTCTCCAATGAGTTAGATCCTCTTATTTACGATTTAAATTAAATTGGAGATTTAATGAATAAAATTTACTAATTATTTTAATATATATATGGTTAATTTTCTTTTGGGGTTTTGAAGTTAAAAAGAGAAAGTAAATTGATCCTAATTTTAAAATTTTTTTAAGATAGATTTCTCAGATATAATTTATGCTAATATATTTAGTACTAATTATTACAATTATATTAAAATAAAAATAAATGATTATCTTATTTTTGAAATTTTAGAAATATTTTAAAAAAGTTTTAAGTTAAGACGATGAACTTGAGTTGAAATAGAAGTTTAAGAAAATAAAAAGAGAAAAAATATAGAAATTGTGAGAATTATATGAGGAGCATTTTTGTATATAAAAAAATATTTAACTATTATATTTAATTAATGTTAATAGTTTATTTTAATAGGAATTATGTTGGTTGGTAAAAATTGAACTAAGGGGCATGCGTGCTATACAAATTATATTTGAAGAACATATTTTATAAGATTTTTAAAATTAAGGTCATTTTATATTCGGTCACTAATATTAGGAGTGTTGATGCAATTTACCCCATATATATATATATATATATAGAGAGAGAGAGAGAGAGAGAGAGAGAGAGAGAGAGAGATTAGGGTTAGTTTTGGATTTTTTTCCGCAAATCACCGAGGGAGAAGGAGAGACGTGGGAGAGAAACCCAGGCCACGGGAGCTGCGTCGCCATCCTTTCCCTCTTTAGGCGCCTTTGTGAGGCCGGCTGCTGCCGCCGTCTTCGCTGATCGACTGCTGCGAGGGCTCTCCTAGGTCGCTGTGACATTGACCTAGCCGGTCGGTGCCACGCCGGTCATTCTACCTGAGTTCTCCCCGCCCACATCATCATGGAAGGTCGAATTGATCCTATTTGCTATCTCTAAAATCGTTTCTCCATTGTTTGCCTCATTTGCCATCATTTAATCGTTACTTAAATTGTCTTATACCTCTTTAATTACTGTTCTTTTTTAAAAAAAATCTAATTCCACTCCATTTCATAGTTTCATTGATTCACTTCTAAATGTGGTGTGGTTTGAGTTGACTCATGTATGAGGTTATAAAAACTAATTAGGTTTTGCTTGTATGTGTTTTATGTGTTAACCCCATCCAGAACTTTGTGGGTTTTCATGCTCTAGGAGCTATGCTTGAAAGCTTGTCCGAATCATTGTCAAGTTAATGTTCTAATTTGTAAGAAAACTCTTATGTTTCACTATGGATGCAAAAATTGCTTAACATAGGTTGATTTCATTCTAATCTTTATTGTGAGCTTCTTCATATGGCCTGCATACTAAGTGCGTAGAAAATTTTTCTTAATTTATCCTACATCAATATCATACATGTCATAATATTGAAAATATTCACAATTTTCAAAAAAACAATTTGAGTCTTTTATATTAGTTAAATTTTTTAAACTAGTTCTTAGGTTCGGCTTAAAATTTTCGTACTAGTTCAAACTGATTAGCTCATACCTTGGTGGCATCTTGTGAACTATACATTTAGTATTAAAATACAAGATAGATGCATTCATAAGAAAAAACCTATGAGTAGGAAAAAGCTACGTAGCCCCCAAGTGGCCAAAAAGTGGTTTTGAAATGGTTTTTGTTGAGTTTAACCATTTGTTATTTAATTCTAAAACATATATTTAAGCATTGAATAGGCTAGGATATAGAAAAAAAAGAAAATTCAAGTAATATAGATTAGAAATGCTTAAACACATTTTCAGTGTTAAAATATAAATTTTATTTTTAATTTTTTAAAATAAATGTTTAATGGTCAAACTTAAAGGTTCATAAAAAAGACTAACATGAAAAAAAAATTGGACGAAGCGATCAGATAACATGTTTTCGTCTTTATACATCTACGTCAAATTAGGGTCAAATTCAGGGGTAGAATGGAATTATCCTTTTATGTTTTATTATGGTCATATTTTAAAAAATTTAGTATTTATATATATATATCTTTTACATCCCTATGTTCCTCCTCAAACTTTTTTGTAGTTGCTTCCTCACTATCATTTGGGCTAGGATTTACGTTATTCATCTCCTCCATTGCCAGTTTGGTACTTTACGTCAAAGTGTTCTCATTTTTGTCTTCTTCTCTCTAGCTCGGTGGAGATTGGCATTGATTTGGAGGTTTTGGCATGTTGTACTTTTGCCATATTTGTGAGAAAGAACATTGTTTTTCGATTGTTTGTTTGTCAATAGGTCTATAATGGCTATTAATGGTATCTTCTTCTCATTGATTTGATGGGTGTAAAAATGTTGATATTGTGGAACTCTGCTATGTGTTTGCATTGTAGTCTCAATATTTGTTCTTTCCTCCCCTTGTAGACTAGTTGGGATCTATTTGTGTTGATGAAGAACTTTGTCAAGAAGATCTAGCAGTCACAAAGAAAACCAAAAGGATTAAAATACACTTTTTTATGCGAAAACTCTTGAAAATGGGGAAAACCACAAAGTTGTTCGATGGCATTTTTAAATCTACTACTTGTCGGTTTGTTTACAAGAAGGCCATTACAGCAGAAAGGACAAGTGGTTACAGTGAGCGGAGAGAATGGGGGAGAAGAACAACTCAATTGAAGTGTGATCTTGATTGGTGTCGAACAGTTGAAAAGTCTTCCTTTAGCTTTCTTTCCTTTTCCTTATGATCCGACATTACAGGGAACAAAAGGGCCTTATTTCCTATGCACATTGCCATGCCTTGGGATTTCATATTGTCCGGATGTGATTTTTTAGCGATTGGGTAGCATCGTCAGACCTTTTTAGGACTTACGTCATCCTTTCTAGCATGGAATATTTAGGAGTTCTCATGTTAGGCCAGTTTGTTGGAGGCTTGTTCGAGTTCAATGTCCGACTCTCTTCGTTTGGGTTGCTACCTATTTGGTGACACTCTGAATATTCCCTTTTTCAATGCTGAGACTCCTTTGACCATTGACTTGACTTTTTCTCTTTGACCAGCAACTTGTATGGCTATGGTTTTCTGGTGTCTATTCTGATACAACAATTTGTTTGCCTAATTCTAAGCCTTGACTAATGCTACACAATGATAGGTTAGATACTTTTCATATGACAGAGTTACCAAAGAAACACGCATGAATAGATAATGTATACAATGTATTCTCTTCCTTAGTGGGTGGCAGTAAGCCTATTATATTAGTTTTATACATGTATGGACATTAAGGCCAAGTGTTTTGATATTATATATTGATATTCTTATAAAGAAATACTAAAAAAGAAGTGACTTGCTGCAGGAAAAAATATTCGTTTAATTGTATACGAAAGTTAAAATGATGAAGGAATTTCTATGGTGGATTTATGTTTTTGGCACTAAAGAAATCATTATTAATATTGTGAATTGTAGGAATGAGAATATTAAGATGGATGTGAGTTTAATCTTTAGTAATAGATGACTTGTAGATAAGTTGAGGAAATTTGATTTAATATGTTTGGGCATGCACAATAGATTGTAAATGATGGATATTTGTGGTGTTGATATAACAGTATAGTGAAAAGAATATAGAGAAAAGGAATGGGTCAAAGTAACTTGTTTAGAGGTTATAAAACTTGATGTGGATAGGATAAAATTTATATTCTATACAATGTTCGACATGAATCATTGGCGAAAAAGGATTCATATAACCAATGCCATATGATTTAGAAAATGCTATCAATGGTGATGTCTATGGTGGTTTCTAATTCATAAAGGGTTAATTCTATTCAGGCCCTGAGGTAGTTATTAGATTACACGCTAGTCCACAAAAATAAAAATGTGCCATCTAGCTCTTTTTCGCATAAAATGTTTTCTACATGGATCCTTTTTAATGGATTTTATTAAGTTTGGCTATTAAATTGTCATTTTAAAAGAAATTTAAATTATATATTTAAGTATTTTTGATTACTATTCTCATTCATTTAGTTAATGATATATGATTTTTTTTTTGATAGATAATGCCACATGATTTAGAAAATGCTATCAATGATGATATCTATGATAGTTTCAAATTCATAAATGTGTAATTCCATTCAGGCCTGTGAGGTAGATACCTGATTCTATGCTGGTGCATAAAAACAAAAATGTACCATATAGATCTTTCCTGCACAATTTTTCTACATGGATCCTTTTTAATATATTCTGTTAAATTTGATCGTTAAGTTATTTTTTAAAAAAATTAAAATTGCATATTTAAGTATTTTTTTACTATTCTAACTTCAATTTTATTTTTTTTATATTTTAATCTATAATAGTAATTTTCAATATTAAAATATATATTTTTAATTTTTTTAAAGTAACAATTTAACGGTAAAACTTAATGGAATTTGTTAAAAGTGACCCACATGGAAAAACTTTTGAGCAAGAGGGACCTAGACATGTTTTTATGTTTGTGGACTCGCGTGAAATTAGGAGTATACCTCAGGGGCCTAGATGGAATTACCCTTTCATAAATTATGTTTTTCCTGTCGTTTAATTTAATGTTTAGTATTTTGGAATATTTGTTTGATGTTTTCTTTTCTTTTTGACATAGGCTTCAAATCTTGTTGCTAGGTTAGTAGTCCTTGTTTCTAGCATCTTTGGTATGTTTCAAGCATACTGGAAAGCAATTCAAAGCAAGTTTTGTGCATAATTTGTAGTTTTTTACTACATTCTTGAATTGAGTGCGTAGCTTTTGCTAAAATCATTTCCTAGGATGAACTCTAAACCAAGTGATAAGAATACTTTTAATTCCTCTTTATACTTTAAAGTCTTACTCTTTTTCGTACTTCTTTATGTGTGGTTTTGATTTACTTCTCTAAATTTGATTGCCCTTAAATAGCAAAAACTCTCTCCAATGATATCTATTTTTTAATGTTCAAGTGCTCCATGCCATATTGCATATCTTACCATGGCCATACTAGTAAATGTTGGGAATGCACATGAGCCATTATCCATATGATAATAGTTTAACAAGTTGTGATACTAATATAAAAGTGGTATTCTTTACTTATTGGCTTAGACTCTTGGGTTAATGGGTATCCATCCTCTTGTGTATTTGCCCTCGAGTATTTTTCCTTAACAGTAAATAAATTTCCTTATTACTTGAGCTTTAGTGAACATTTAAAATGCCTATATGCTGCATTAAGGCTGTCAGATTTCTCACGTATAGTGGATGGTGCATCTTCATGCAAACTATCCAGCATTGTGCATTGAGTATGTGGTAGAAGTATCTTTAGTATCTGATTCTTGGTTGTACAATAAATGATAACTTTATTATCTCTTTGCCAAGATCATTGAGCTGAGCAAATTTTGTTTAGGATTACTGTCATTTAATGGCATAATTTTTTTACTAGTTTTTAATCATGAAGATGAACTTCCAAAAGGATATTATTCAATCGAGCAGAAAAAAATGAACAAATTAACAATATTTTCTTAACTGAGAACTTTCATTACTTTTTAAGTCTAAGTTTGCCTTTAATCTTTTTTAGCGTGCGTTTAATTCAATATTATTCTGGTATTATATCATGTCATTTAGAAAAAATAATTATTTGTTTTGATGATCAATAACCTTTTAAAAATTGTGAAGTTGTCATTCAAAAAATGATATATAGATATCGCGACATTTATATAATATGACATATTATTAATATATTACCGACCCAAATGGTCTCTTAAGAATTTTCTGTTGTATATAAACTATATATAGGACAAATTTTTAATGAGCTTTCCATGTAAATTTGTCTGCATATTCTGCTCTGATTCTTTTTTTTTTTTTTTGATGGAATTCTGCTCTGATTCTTATGTTTTATTAGTATTACAATTCACATTGTTGCTAGGTTTGAGAAATGTGTCTGATTTCTGTGATTCAATTTTTTTGGCCTTGTAAAATCTTCTAGTTTGTGCTTCCATCTTGTTTCTGCCATTTGTTCTTCATTGTAAAAATCATGCATTTCATGAATGAAAAATTCTTCTTGCTGTTTTTCTTTTTGTGTTCACGATTTTCATCAAATTTCCTTGAAATCTTGTGATTCGTTACTTTTAAGTTAGATTACTTTTCATATTTTTAAGGCTAATTCATTGGTTAGAGTAGAGTTTTTTAAGAGAAAGTTTGGTTCAATGTTACATTGATGTTATGTCATATTATTTGATGTCGTGACATCTAAATGTTTTGTTTTAAATGACAACTATATAATTTTCTTCGAAGGTTATAATCTATACATGATAGGACATAATTGAACCAAACAAACCTGTTTGGTAATAAGAAAAAAAAGAAGTTTTGGTTGGAATTTTTAGTTATTTTTAAAAAATGTGTATGATGTGAAATAAAGTAAGTTGGTTATATTAAAAATTGTGTATAATGTGAAATAAAGTTGATTGATTTATTGAGAATTGTGTTGGATGCGAAATAAAGTGATTGTTTAATGTTGGAATTTGTGTGAGATGAGATATAAAATAATTTTTTAAATTTTTTTAAAATAAATTTAAGATTTTGACCAAAGGTAATTTTAGCCATGATTTTTAATTCATTGCCAAACAGGGCCTAGACTTCTTGAACTAGAGGCATAATAAAGGAAACTTTAGGGAGAGAAAGGCGTAACCATCTTTGGTTGTCAAGACGACAAACAAGCTTTAGCTGCTTCCCTGCTTGCCGTGGGCATGGGTTGAAAATGCCAATGTCATCGATGAAGAATCTTTTAAGGAGAAGTTTTTTTTTTTGAAAAGTGGCGATGCCATAATTTTAAAGGAGAAAGATGAACAAAATAAAAATGAGGAAGTCTTAAAACATGCATCTTTGACAATTCCCAAGGATGAAGCATCAAAGTGGCCAGGCCTCGTTAGGTTAGAGGTATTTTTTTTGTCCAACGCATATTTCAACTATGAAAATTAAATTTATTTCACATCTAATGCAAACACAAATATTAAAACTTAAAGTATTTCACATTTTACACACTTTTTAATATTAAAATAAATTTCTCTCTCATTTAATTTAAAAAATAAAATATTTTTTTTCTCTTATTCAAAAAAAAACTCGAACCAAACGAGGCCTAAAGGCCATTATTAAGGCTAATAACGAGTTCTAATTTTTTGAGTCCTAACCCACTACTTGATATCAGTTTTCATGTGAATGTTGTTGGGTTTATTTTGTGGTTCAATTCAAGTAAACCTTTGTATCGATATTTTTAGGTTATGTTTTTGTCAATCTAAGGCCCTGTTTGGCGTGAGGATCAAAATCAAGATAAAAATAGTATTAGTTTAAATAATAACAATAATAATAATAAATATATTTTTTAAATTATTTTACACAAATTTTAATATAAAAAAATATTATTTTACTTCATATACTCAATAATTTTTAATAAAAATATTAACTTTATTTGACATCCTAGATCAAAATACTCGATTCAAATATTTTGGTCTAGGATGTGAAATAAAGTTGATATTTTTATTGAAAATTATTGAGTATATGAAGTAAAATAATATTTTTTTTATTAGAATTTGTGTAGAATAATTAAAAAAATTTATTTATTATTATTATTATTGTTGTTCTTTAAATTAGTACTATTTTGGTCTTGATTTTAGTCCTCGCGCCAAACAGGGCCTTTTAGTGTTGTAAATAAACCAAGCATTCAATGAACAGTTCGATATTGAGTTCAATAAGTGCTCGTTCATGTTTAGTTCATCAATATTAATAAATAAGCTTAAATATAATTTTAAAAGCTCGATTTGTAAATGAATGAGTTTAAATGTACTAGCATTCAACTCGTTAATATTTCTAAACAGTTCATATGAAGTTCGTAAATATGCTTGATTCTCGGCTTAATATGTTCTTTTAGAGATTTTAGTATATCTTGTTTATTAATAAGAAAAAAAAAGAATCATAGTGATGAGGCTGTTTGTGAATATATTAATATCTTTGATGTATAAGAGATTGTTTATAGCTTTTGTGTTTGTGAACTTGGATATATTTAAAATTGTTCGTGAGTACATTAGTGAGTTCATTCGTAAATCATATGAACTAAGCCCAAAGATGCCTTTATATTTACAAACCAACCTCGAGCTCGATTTTAGTGAATGAACATGAACTTGAACAAACCACTGCTTGGCTCAACTCTGTTAATTTATAGCCTTTTTTGTATTACGTCAAATATAATAATATTTTCACAAATTCATCGCATCTCTCAACAAAGAAGAAAACTAAGCCTCAGTTCAAGTTTTTTTTTTTTAAGACAATAGAAAAAATATTTTATTTTATTAGATTTAATAGAAAAGAAATTTATTTTAATATTAAAAAGTATGTAAAACATAAAATAAAGTTAATTTTAATATTTATATTTGTGTTAGATGTGAAATAAAGTTGATTTTTATAGTTAAAATTTGTATTGAGTCAAAAAAATGTTCGAACCAAACTAGTGACCAGATGATCGTTCATCTTGAACCCACAATGCAGTACTCAAGGAGCTTTCTTAATATTGAGGCATGAGGTAGCTCATCCATATCCTACCTCAGCTTAGGCTTATCTCATGTATGTTCTAAGTGATGTCTCCAGGCGAGTGGATGGCGAGTGGATAGTAGGAAAACTCGCATCTTCTTGGCAAATTTAAAACTTCATGTTCCGCAAAAGGAATTGAATATAGAGAAGATTACGAGTTCCCTTACTATTTTGCAAGGCTCAAAGCATAATTAGCGAGAAGAGCTTTGATCCGATCCCTATCTTGAATCAACCTCTCAGAACATGGAATGCGTAAAAGTCTTTAGGCGAGTGCGCGTGTGAGGAATCGTACAGATCCAAAGATAATGACGTCGGCTTTTCAACCTTTTATCTTTTGACTCGCCTGCCTACTCAGATGCTAATGTGTCACTGTGTGACAAACATAAAGCCAAGTTTTGTCAACACATTTTTGTATTAATATATATATATGATTGTCTTTGTTGACATGCAAGCAGCTGTTTTTATTGATGGTTACCGTAGCTGGAATTGAGATCTCATTCAAAGAGAAAGATAGCATAAAATAACTCGAAGCATGGATCTTTCTTATTGATAGTGACAAAAAACTCCACCTGACAAACAAAAACCCTTACTCGAGAAAAGAAAACATTATTCTTATTTCAAGCACGGGTTTTCTGGTCAAAATTTATTATCTTTGTATGATACTTACAAGATCGATGAGATTGATTTTCTAATATTTCTTCTTAGAACGTATTGATTTGACCCCATAAGCGGGACCACTACCCAATAGTATGTTGCCACCAAAAGCAGAACCCCGTATTTCTTCCAGAGAATCTCCTAATTGTTCTAGAACAACTAGAAAGAGATTTTATAATCAGAAAGAGTTCAGTTCAGATGTAAGATATCTATTCAGAAGTTTTCAAAATTCTATCATGTATGATGGAATCATTAAAGATTTTGGACGAAGCAATCTGTTATCGAGCAATTTTAGTGGGAATAATGAAGTCATCGTTGAATACTCAAAGTCTCATATCCGAAGCGAGTTTTCAAGAAGAAAAAACAAGATGTTTCTTTTGTCCCTTCCAGCCGAGCGAAAAATAAGAAAATGATTGATATATTCAAGATAATTACATATTTACAAAATACTGTCTCAATTCATCCTTGGGAACCATATCACATCCTGGATCTGATTCCGAAGGATGAGCCGGATATGGAAAAAAAACTTGGGTTCGGAGAGCTCGCCACGTCACATTTTCATACCTGCTTGTTACAGGTATAAAAGTGCTTGTTATAGAGCTAAAACTGCTTGTTATAGAAAGTGCTTGTTATAAAAGTGCTTGTTATAACAAGCACTTTTATACCTGTAACAAGCAGGTATGAATATGTGACGTGGCGAGCTCTCCGAACCTAAGTTTTTTTCTCGGATATGGACAGTTCCAATAAGATTTCATTCTTGGGATTTCTCTGAATTTGGAAGTTACCACTTAGCAGTTTTTCATACCAAGGCTCAATCCAATTAAGTCCGTAGCGTCTACCAATTTCGCCATATCCCCCCTCTTAGCCTTCGTTTGGCAAGCTGCTGTACGTTTTCAATAAAAATGAAATCTCTACAAAAGTCATATTGATGATTTTAATTGATATTAAAATGATTAAAGTGCAGGCCATTATGCAATTTTATAATTACACGTGCGCCGTTCACTTTTTATCCCTTTTTTTGTGATGTAGTAAAGTTTTCTCTTTTCTAAGTTTGATCTCTTCAAGTTATTATCAAGGCTTTATCGACACAAATTTATCGTCAACCACAATAGAAAAGAAGGCAGGTTTTACATGAATAACTCCCAAATAGAGTAAAAGTTACAGGAATACGTGACCACCTAGTCGTTATTTTACGTGTCTTTATTTTGTCGATTAGGTCGACCTTGCTTACTTTCTTTGCGATTGTTAGCCTGCTTGATTAGTGAAGGGCCTAAGGCATTTATGCTGCCCTATTAATGTCACATGTAGCAAGATTCTCTATCACAGAAAGCTTTCTGGGAGATCTACGACATATTACTAAATGATTAGCATTATCGGCATCTAGTGAAGTGCGTGCAGCCATGTCCATAGTCGTAGTAAGGCAAAAAGGGACACTGCATCAAGATCCTTGTTAACGATCAATGATCATGCCCAAGCAACGTGGTGCGTTACTCTCACAATCGTATTTAGAATGAGAGGAAAACAAAAAGGCCTTGTTTGGTTTGAGGCGAATGTTTTGCTTAACACAAATTTCAACTATAAAAATCAACTTTTTTTCATATCTAATACAAATATGAATATTAGAATTGAAAGTATTTCATATTTTACAAATTTTTTAATAGTAAAATAAATTTTTCTTTCATTAAACTTAAAAAATAAAATAGTTTTTTGTTCATATCTAAAAAAAAAAACTTGAACCAAACGATTAGTACATTAGGTATGAGAAATTCGATTGCTCTATCAAATAGCGGGGCACACAAGCGTTTAGATGATCCGTGGGCTTGAACTCAATATAATCCAAGGAAGCTTCCTCAATCTAGGAGCACGAGGTAGCTCATCTAATATCTTGAATTTTAATTTTATAAAATTATTATGTTTTGAGGCTAATTAACATCATTTAAATGATTGATATATTATCAAATTGAAATTGAATTGAAATTAAATTAAAAAAATAATCTATTTGGATCGAATCAGAACAGACTTAAACAAAGTAAAAAGAACTTAAAATATAAATTAGGCTGGATTTATTAAAAATGATAAAGAATCCATTATCGAGGCTATCATGATTTTTTCCCCAAAAAACATCTCTACGTACAAGTTGAGATCATGAGACGCCGCACTTATCATTGACACTAGCATGTACGCTTATGTCGTGTGCTTTCCACGTGAAAAGTCACATTTGCTATCTCGTGCATCATTCCATGACTAGACTTTGCAAACTTTGATCAACGTCAAGGCTCCGCACCACTCCACGTAGTCGTATTGTGCCCCCGACAAAGATAGAGGTGTTGACCTTTGATTCTCTTCTATTTGCCTTAGCCTGCCAACTCAGAAGATAATGACATGCATGTATTAAAACATATTTTTGGATTAATGTTTATGAAACAGAGATAATAGCTTTCTTTATTTGCCATGCAATCAGCTGTTTTTATTGATGGGCTGTCTTTAATTATCTTAAAGAAAACAGCTATATAGTCCTATTTATATTAATATGTTTATAAATGCTGACCATCTACTATTTATATAATGCTCACCATATCTACATAGCATCTTTTTATGACCAGGTTAATTCATTTGAAATCTTTTCAATCATTTTTTTTCTTGTCAATTCTTTTCATAATTTTTTCAGATCATCTATAAGTGGAGAAAGATAAACATCTATTTTATTTTCGGATTGCTTCGGTCCTGATATCAATAAAGTCAACATAATAAATTTGTATTTCATACATAAATTAGGAGGCAAATTATAAATAATCAATAAAATAGGCCAACAATTGTGCTGACTATTTTGAACACTGTGCGGATTAAAGCCATTAGTGCACAACTCAAGTCTTAAATTCTTTGGATCTTTAGCTAAATTTAAAAATTTAATATCAAAAGATTTTCATTGCGGCGAATCAGCGGCGTGTCGCATCATTCGATTAAATACATGTTCTTCACCATCAGCATTCCAAGTAAGATTTTTAGCATGTTTATTTTAAAATAATCTCACAAAGCATTATATTTATATCGGAGGTAAATATCACATAATTTTTTTTGGAATACCTTGTTTTCTTTAATACCATCTTTATCTTTATATGATGCTCACCAGATCTATATAGCCATCCTTTTATGGCTAGGATAATTCATTTTGAATCTTTTCAAACAAATTCTTTCCTATCAACTTGAATTTGATGATATATGTTTTGATTCTAAATTCATTTCAATCTTATCTATTTTTTTTTAATAATTTTTATTCGATAATTCAATAATTTAACTTGCATGACTAACAAAAATGCCTCTTCTTTCTTGTCTTCTCTTCTCTCTAGCCACTCTTTTTCTTCTTCCCTTTCTTTCCCCTCTCATCCTCTTACAACAGTCTTGCTCATCCAACACTGGATCATTTTTAGGTAACACTTATGATATTTACGGAGCTGATCATTCACAGTTTTACTAATGATAATCCTAACTACATTATTTTCGCGTAGCTAACTAGACATCTGTTCTTAGATGGTTGTCACATAAACCTTAACTGCATAAGTCTACCCCACATCTCACGGAATGGAGCATCATCCCAATAAAGAAAGAGGACAACTCAGGAGATGTAGTTGTAATAATGGACCAACTCCAGAGACAGATGGAGGTGATGCTAAATGTGTTCCAACATCTCCAACTGACAAGTGTAAGACCAACAGCACAGAACTGCAACATGTTAGAGGAAAGGAACCCATTAGACTTTCAAACTTCTCGAGAACTCAAAAGGAGTTCTCTAGGTTGGACGCTCCAATCATGGCAAACCCAAGGAAGAATGAAGATAGCCTTTTATGGTGGAAGAAAATGTCGACCTACCCTTGTTCGATGGTCAATCGATGCTAAGTGGGGTGATGCCTTCCTCGATTAAATGGACATATGGCGCCTATACCTGAATGTCATATGCACAGCTAAAGATGACACATCATGCCTTGACATTATGCAATTTCTACATCCGCACACACAAAAAAAGTACAACTTGAGAGCAGTTCAAGAAAATCCTAAAAGAATAATTCTTCATGTCGGGTACAGATATAAGAGGTACTTTGGAGGCTATGACGTGTATGAGAAGGTGGCTTTCAACCAGCGTATTCTTATGAGTCACTGCTAATATAGTGGGATGCCTACCTTTAATACGAGAGAGACAAGATCTCATGAGAACAATTCAAATGGGTGATCCACGAAGAATTCTACCTTCTAGGCTATGAGGATTGAATGTGGATCAATTATTTAAGTTGTGCTAGAGGAAGGGGCAATTGGTCCAAGATGTTAGGACCAATGGCGCTCCTAAAAATTTGAGTTGATCGTAAAGCCATAACCAATATTTTAATAAATTATGTATAAGTTATATCTTAATTAATTATAGATGCACCACCACCCACAGAATTTGAGTATGACTTGACCTCACAGCTTACATGCCACAATAGGGAGCTAGGCGTTTCCCCACCATAAGAGTACATCACGGAGTTCCGAATTCAAGCTGTCATGTTAACCATTTCATTAAACGACAAGAAGGTGATGATGATGAAGTTCACTGTAGGCTAACGTGAGCGTAGCGTAGGAAAACATTGAATCTTCCCTATACAGGGCTTTAACCAGTCGAGTGTTATTTCCTCAACTATAAAAAAATAAGTCATCCTCAAAAGGAGACACATTAGCAAGTAAATTAAGAAGCCACTTCGTTATAAATTTAGAAAGAAAAATAGTTGGACCAATCCTACGGAATGGTAGCTCAAGAGAGGACGAGTAATATGGGCATTCTAAGGTTGTGGGACACAGAAATAATTTATGAAAACTTCACCCAAAGCTGTACTCGAATGTCTAGAAAGTAAAAAAAAAAAGAAAGGAACATGCTATTGCAGTCATAAAACCCAAAGAGAACCTGGCAAGGTCAGCATTACTAAAAAACCCTAATGGAGGTAAATAGACACTTTTGCTAATGGTCATACTATATAAGGCGTAAGCATGCTCTTCATTCATGGCTTTCCTAGCACATGTAAGGGGCCGACCAATTCCGTAGTAGATAGCAGCAACTACAAAAGTGTGATCTCAGCCAAACTAGCTTAGCTCCTGTTTGTTTGACAGTTTAAAATTAATCTGGTTTTATTTTAAACAGTCATATCACATCATGCATAAAATTTAATATTAAAAATTAATTTTATTTCACATCTTACACACATTACTAAAATAATAACTAATTTATATCACATCATTTACATATCCTAATATAATAACTAATTTTATATTACATCCTTCACATATCTCAATATAATAATTAACTTTATTTCATATCATTTACAACATTCAATAAAAAATATTTTTATCTAAATTTAATTTTAATGTTATTAAATTTAAATCTTAGAAACAAACAGGCCTTAAATGATTAGGATTTGCAAAAACTCTAGAACAGAGGACCACAAGCCTTAGGTGGATCACAAATAGCATAGCGATGGGCATTGATCACGAGTGCCACCTCCACTTCATCATCACCCGATGCAAATGAAGTTGTGTATATATGAGGTAGTGCCACTTGACATCTGTCAAGTAGTCCTTGGGATCTCTTGCCTATACAAACTTAAGACTGGGTCTACAATAGAGTGCTCAATAATGTAGTTCACCGATGATAAGAAGACCTACCTAGTCGGATGAAATGATAGAAGAGTTGATAGTAATAAGATTATGCAGCAATATAAAAATAAAAAAAGAATACTGTCATAAACTAATCATGTTTTCTCTGAAGAGGCATCTTAAAAAGATGATAAGTATAAAAAAAACTCAAAGTTCTAGACTACGAGAAAGGGGCAAAGCAAGGCCCTTCAACTTTAAAAAAGGGGGGCAAGCAATACAAGCTTCAGGATTGGTTGACTCAACTGTTGATTCAAATCAACCTTAAAAAAGCCCCAAAACAAATCACAGAAAGAAAGCAAGAACCTCGAAGCAAGAAGCCCCAAAAAAAGAGCCTCGAGAATTATAGTCTTGAAAGAATAAATGCAAGTCAAAAAGGTATAAGAAAAGAATCCCTAAAAAATAAAATCCAAGAGAAAATGACCCAAATAAATAGAGAAAAATCGAGAAATTCTTTAGACTTTGTTTGATTGGACGTCATTTTAGCTATGGTTATTAAAAATTATTTTTATTTTTTAACCTCAATACATAAATTTTAATATAAAATATTCATTTTATATTATATTCTAAATAATTTTTAACTCACTGTACTTAATTTTTTATTAATAGTTTTTTAATAAAATTAGTGAAGGCTATTTCAACCATAGCCTGACTTCCAATCAAACAGGGCTTTAGAGATTTCTAAAGAGGAAAAGAATCCTCCCGCAAGAAATTTGGTAGGTCTCCGTGTTACTTTCAAAAAAACAATATGAGACGACTAAAGATTCCTGTTGGAACAAAATATTTCACAAAAAGTACCAACAACAGAAGGTCTAGATTTGGAAAGGATACCAATAAAATTTCTACCAATGACTCTAGTGAAAGTAGGTGTTTGAAAGAGCCCAAACGAAATGTCACGTGTAGAAATATCATACACTGATGTCGGGCAAGAGACACCGCAAACCCATCACCGCGATTGAAGAAGAACACGCACAAGCGCTAGGCCTTGTTTGGCAAATGCCCTAAATTGGGTAAAAAAATATAATAATAATATTTTAAATTTATTATAAATTTTAATAATTTTATTTCACATCTAACACAAATTTCAACCTTAAAAATTAACTTTATTTCACATCCAACACAAATTTTAACCTTAAAATTATCTTTATTTCATATCTTACACACATCTTAATATTAAAATAAATTTCTTTCTCATCAATTCTATAAAATAAAATATTTTCTCTTTCCTTATCTAAATTTATTCTCCAACCAAACAAGCCTGAGAGCTATCGAAAAAGCCTGAAAAGGCATGACCATCTGCGAGTGGCAAAAAATTGTCGGAAAAGCTACACCCAGCTCCTAGAGAACCGGATTCCCATTTTCAGAACGGCTTTGGGTCAACCCAACAACCCGTCTCAGCTAGCAAAGACAAATTAGAGAGAATATAGAGCTCCTCCCAATTCATATTTTGAGCCACCAATTTCGAGTCAACTCAAATTCATTCAAACTCGAATAATTACCTCTATTTACATCCACAGCCACTAGTTCCTGATAAAATTTCAGGTCAAACACACAAAACACCTACAATCCACTTGTAGACAACCATTAAAACAGAATTCACCATTAGAAGAAACAAGATCTCTCTCTCTCTCTCTCTCTCTCTCTCTCTCTCTCTCTCTCTCTCTCTCTCTCTCCTAACTTGCTACATCAAAGCTTTATATATACTCACCATCTTCTCCTTGTTGCCTTCCCTCTCCCACACCGCCCCTCATCAACGAAGAATGCAGCAAGGAGAGGTTTCCGGCGATCTCCCAAGCCTCAGCTTAAGCTTAGGCGGCCGTGGCACCTCCTCCTACCATGCTGATCCCTCCTTAAAACATAGGAAGAGGAAGCCGGAACAATATGATCGCCGGAGCCACGCCGCGCACCTCCTCCGCGCGCGGAAGTGCATGATGAGACGCTGCTCCAACGAATTCGACGGAAAGGGCCACCTTCTCGTCCGCCTCATCCTGCTATGTGCCGCCTCCGTCCACCGGAGAGACCTCCGCACCTCTGCGGAGTCTCTGATGAACCTCTACCGCCGGGCCTCCCTCACCGGAGAACCCATGGAGAGGCTCGCCGCCTACTTCGCCGACGGCCTCTTCGCCAGGCTTCTATTGCCGAGCTCCCCGCTCCACGCCACCATCGCGGCAAACCCCTCGCCGGAGGAGGAGCTCGCCGCCTTCGCCGGATTCTACTACGCTTCACCTTGCTACCAGTTTGCCCATTTCACAGCCAACCAGGTTATATTTATTTGACAAAATCGTCATTATAGAATAT
The DNA here is from genome assembly GCA_019297695.1 of Apostasia ramifera. Classification (NCBI taxonomy): domain Eukaryota; kingdom Viridiplantae; phylum Streptophyta; class Magnoliopsida; order Asparagales; family Orchidaceae; genus Apostasia; species Apostasia ramifera. The sequence goes on from JAEMOT010003568.1 coordinate 68,836, forward strand.
ATTATATATATATATATAATTCCTAATATAAAAATTATGGAATTTTTACATACAATACATAAAATTTATACAAAATTATGTATTTTACCATCAATTCGTAAATATTACAACTATCACACCATATTCATTTAAATTTTACGCATTTCACATATTTCACATATTTCATATACTTTATAATATTATATGTAAATTAAAATGCATAAATTCATTAATATTTAAATTCTAATATATATTTTTATTTTTTACTGTAAACACGTTAATTTTCTTACT
>JAEMOT010003568.1:69181-153084 GCA_019297695.1 Apostasia ramifera
ATTAAACTTAAATATGATTCATTGATTATAAAAATATTTTATGTTAAAAACTGAAAATTAATATTTACAAATATATATATATATATATATATATATAAGTTTTTTTTAAGAAAAAAATTAAGAATTTTTACATATAGGATATGAAATTTACACGAAATTATATATTTTACCATTAATTCATAAATATTATCACTATCACACCATATTCATTTATAAACTCTGATTGATCATTATAATGGTTCTGTGAAATATGTGAAATGCATAAAATTTAAATGAATATGGTGTGATAGTGGTAATAGTTATGAATTAATGATAAAATGTGTAATTTTATGTAAATTGTATATTCTTTATGTAAAAATTTCAAAAAAAAAATTAATATATATAAGTTTTTTTAATGTTTATCTTATTCTATTCTAATTTTTAATTGTTTATCGACAGGCCATTATGGACGCCTACGAGGAGGCCGAGAGCTTCAACGGAGGGAACCTCCACGTGGTGGATCTCGACGTCTCCCACGGCTTCCAATGGCCGTCTCTGATCCAATCCTTATCCGACAGAGCCACCACCACCAACAAACCCATCTCCCTCAGCATCACCGGCTTCGGCCGGAGCCTGCATGAGCTCCGGCAGACGGCGGCGAGGCTCCGGAGCTTTGCCGGCGGCTGCTCGAACCTCTCCTTCGACTTCCAAGGGAAGCTCATCAGACCCTCGCATGGCGGTCCCCTAGCCGTGCTCCGGCCGAAGAAGAACGCCACCGTGGTCGTCAACAACCTCGTGTTCTACCTCCAGACGCTCAAATCCACTGCGGAGATCAGTTCGACTCTCAGGGCGATTCGCGAGGTGAACCCGAATCTAGTGATCTTGGTCGAGAGAGAGGATCGCCGGCCGGAGCCAGAAGAACATCTGACAGAGAATAGATTGGACGGTAAGGAAGAGGGCGGCGGTGGCGGAGGCTTCTTGCCGAGGTTCATGGAATCACTGCAGTACTTTGCGGCGATGTTCGACTCGCTGAACGGCTGCCTCCCGAGGGAAAGCTTGGAGAGGGTCAGGATCGAGAAGAATCATCTCGGGAGGGAGATTAGAGAAGCTTTGCTGATGGGCGTCAGGCCGGGGAGGAAGACAAGGGAGATGATGATGGAGAGGTGGTGGTTTGAAGGGGTGAGGATGAGCTGGAGAGCTGTAAGCCAGGCGAAGTTGCTGGTGAAGATGAAGAGCCAGGGGTCCGCCATGGAACACCTCAGGGGTGGAGCTAGGTTTAGTGTTTGGGAGGAAGACGACGGGAGGGCTTTGTCGTTGGGGTGGCAGGGGAGGCGCCTGTTGACGGTGACTGCATGGCGATGCTCGCCATAATATTCCTGAAGAAATTTCCATCTTCTATTGTCTCAATTTCATATATTTGTTAATTTTCAAAAAAAAATTTTTTTTTTTTTAAAAAAACATATATTTGTTGATATCTAGGCTGGTATATATATTTATTTTAAAAAATTTAAAAGATTGGATAAAAAAAATAACTGCAATATTTGATGATTAATCTGATCAAAAAAGGTGTGAAAAGACTGTTGAGAGGCATAAAACCAAAACTCTGTTTTGATATTTTCAGTCAGTTCCAATATTTGAGTTCTAAACTAATGTGCACCTATGAAGTTGTTTCTGTGGTTTGGGAGCAGTGCCTTCAACAAATTGTCTTGCTGTTGGCCGAGGAAACTTGAAACCTCGCAAACCTCGCAAAGGAAGAAAACAAACTCATTGAAAAAATCTCGAGATTTTCCACTGCAAACTATAATTTTAGAAATAGAAAAGTAAATATAAAAAAAGCTCTTCTCAGAACCTTACTAACTTGAAGATAACTTACTAGCAGAAATAAGATTTGAATTAAGTGACCCTCTTTAATGACTCATCGAATAGTTATAGTTGTTTTCATCAAAATACTCTTTTTTTTGATAAAAACCCTTCAGGATGTAACAAACTTAAGAAAAAACAGAACTACACTGAGAGTCCATCTTACACATGAGCATTTTTTCTCTAATAACGGCTTGAATAAAATACGGAGCTTCCTTAAGCCACACTTTCTGAGTCTCTATATGAAGTGCGTATTGGGCTAAGGTGTGTGCTACTCTATTACCCTTCCGTCGGATGTGAGTGATAATACTGTTAATCAACAACTTCATGCGATCCTTTATTGCCTTTAGATGAGGGTGAATGATGGAAAGGTCCTCCCCAGTATCCTGAATTAGCTTAATAGCTTCCAAGGAGTCACCCTCTATCCAAATATTGCTTGCTTTGATCTTCTCGGCTAAAACAAATGCTTGCTCAACCACCAAATATTCTGCGATTGTTGGCTCAAGAGGCCCATGAATGTTACTTGAAAGGCATGCAATCACTTCTCCCGTGGAGGTCCTAGCGACCACTCCAACTCCCAACCTTCGTCTTTTATCGTTTACTACCGCATTAACATTTAGTTTAATGGTTGGATGTTTAGGAGGAGTCCAGACCTTTTGAAGCTCATTTGTAGTGGTATTATTTGACTCCCGGGTTGCTTCCATCTCTACGAAAGGCTCCTCTAATGTTCTTTGAAGAATGAAAAACTTAGAAGGCTAGACCGCCCCTCTTCAGATCTTCACTGTAGAACCTTTCCTTGAACAAAGGATCTCTTGATGTTTTCTTGGTAGGCCTCTGGCTTTACTCTAGTAACATCTTTTCAACAGCATCAATCACAACCCCACATAATACTCTTCTCTTTTTCTTTTATAGTGTAGGAATAGAGCAATAGTTTTTGTTGTAATTTTTCGAGAAGACCCTGCATTTGCTTTCCTGATACAACTACTCTTGCATGATAGTTTTGGCATAGCTACTCTTCTATAACTTTTTGGATTCTCTCTAATCTTCTAAAAGCATGCATTCTATTCCTTAAAAAAAAATTTCATTGTATATTTAGTAAATAGTTAGAATGGCTTCACAGAGAGGTGATAGCCAGCTTAGCCTAATCATATTAAATCTTTAGAGAACCTTCTTTTACCAATTGATCCCTTCAAATCATCACACCCCAAATCTGCATCACAGGACTTGAGACTTTCATATTGAAGACTTTGCAAAGTTCACCCTTCAACTTCTTGATTTCCTCAATGTTTGCTTCGATGGCCAACATATTATAAAAATAAAGTAGTTGAGAGAAATCTTTGCTTACATTGTTTTTTGATGTAGATACAATAATATGAGGTTGTTTGATGATACCCTTATTTGACTATGAATAAATCAAATTGCATGTAGTACTGCCAAGGAGCTTGCTTCAACTCATACAAACTCTTCTTCATTAAAAGACATGATGTTCTTTCCTGTTCACCTTAAAGCCATTGGGTTATATTATGTAAATCACCGCCTCCAAATTTCAAAGGAGGAAATTTGTCTTGACGTCTAGCTATTTGACTTCCAAATCGACGGTTGGAGCTAGACCTAAAACAATGTGGATAGACGCTATTTTCACCATAGTGAGAAGATTTCCTCAAATTCGATCGCCTTCTTCTATTAGAAACCTTTCACAACAAGTCTTTCTTTGTACCTCAATTGTGAGTTCTCCATCTTTAGTTTGTACACCATGCTTTTTGATGCTTTTCTGCCTTTAGGAAACTTCACTAGGTAGTACTTGTTCTTATTTGGGGAATCCATCCCCACATGCACAGCTCATTGTCAATTATTGCCATCTTTTCCCATCAATACCTCTTCAATGCTCTATGGTTTTTGTTTTTTGATGCCCTCAGTAACTACAAGCGCCCCCCGATCAGTGCAGTAGAATGTGTCTATTTATCTATCTTTTGACTCGAAATGGAAAAGCAAGTTCGAAAAAAGATTTTAGAGTGTTTAGGGTTGGGTCAAGAGGGTCTTTTAATGCCTTCTTTTTTTCTTCCCATCGGAGTTATTTCACAAAGACTTATCGTAGTAAAGGAGAAGGGGGAACAAGTACACTTGAAGAGCATAGTACAATTAGGAGTTGTATGCTGCGTTGGGAAGGATGAATCACTCCTAAAAAAGAATCTATTGATTCTCTCCCAATTAGTTTGATCGTAGGTGTGGTGATTTACTTTATGAGCGAGGTCTCTGGTTCAAGTCCAAGATGGCCCAGCTGCGCCAGAGAAAAGAATAGAAGAAGCATTTGAATCTTTCATGTATGGCTCACTCAGCTCGAGGGGATATAGCTCAATTGGTAGAGCTTCGCTCTTGTAATTGAGTTGTTGTGATTACGGCTTGGATGTCTAATTATCCAGACAATAATGATAGTATCTTGTACTTGAACTAATAGCTTACTTTTTCTAAGTAATGGAGAAGATGACCGAAACATACCACTGAAACTCTAATGAAACAAAAAAAAAATGGGCTGTCGAGAATGTAAAGGAAATTTGTCTTCACCTAAATGAGATATACTTTTGAAGGTCGTGCTCTTTTCTTATTTTTTCATCCTTTTATAAAAATTACATCTTGGTCTCTGAGTTTTTGAAAGAGTTTGTATATTGTCCTCATCCAGTATTTCTGATAAATTTTATCAATATTTGTTTGATTTACTGGTTCTTTTCTAATTAAATTACATATAAAACACCCACAGAGTAATAGATTATAAATATGACATTTTATTAGAATAAAAAAATATGAATTAAGAAGAACATTTCATTAATTTTAATAAAACTTTCTTTTTAAAATTTTTAAACTTACTCTTAAAATCATTTTTTGATTAATTAACTTAGCTTTATAATTCAATTCTTTATATACACCTCATGTATATGCAAACATTTGGGTTTGATATATTTTGTTTTATATTTTGGGTGTGATATCTTGTAATTCTTTTTGGCTTCTCAAGTGAATATCGATGAATCTCACATTAGCTGTTTTTTAATTTTAAATCGAGTTCTAACCAAAGATATATACGAGTAAAATTACTATGTGCAGAATAAAATATAAGAGAAAGAAAAATACGTAGGACTTGCCAAAGCCGATGCACTGCTTTTTGGAAGGAGGAGGTTGTTTGATGCCAAGAGGCAGAAGAAGATGCTCAGGAGTCGAGATTTACCTTTGCTATAAAGTTTTTTGATCCAAAATTCTGTTTTTCACTTTCGAGAATGGAGAGGAAAAAAAAGGCTTTAGATTCTTTAGAAACCAAAAGCTATCATAGAATATAAATATTTTACTAAGCAAAAAGTTATTGGGTGCCACCTACATAACACAGGATGTCTGGCACCCAATAGAAACCCGCCATCTACGCGGAATGTCTGGCACCCAATAGAAACCCGCCACCTACGTGGGATGTTTGGCACCCAATAGAAACCTGCCTCCTACGCGGGATGTCTGGTGTCCAATAGAAACCTGCCACCTATGTCGGTGGGCTCTATTGTGCTTGCGTAGTCTTAACAGCTTTTTCACATCATTAATGATACTTTTATACCTTTTTGCATATATATAATAATAATAGACCTATACATAATAAAAAGAAAAATACATAAAACTAGTATATATTTGTACTAAGAAAGTATAGACCTATATTAAGCAAATATGGGACTATAAATTATAAAATTAAACTTATATGTTATAATTTTTTTTTTGTATAGATTTAATTTTATAATATATATATATAATATGTTGAATAATATAAAAAATATAAAATATCGGAAAAAAACTGTAAAAACTATGCAAGCGCGGTAAGCCAACCCGGTGGCGGGCTTCTGCTGGGTGCCGGAAGCTGTCCGATCGGAAGAATTTTCCGTGAGGAAAGTGAGAGGGGAAGGAAGAGAACTACCCGTCATCGCCGATGGCCGGAACGCTATCACGCCATCAGCGCCATCCTGTCCCACGTCGTCATCTCGCGATGCTTCTGCCATTCTTTCTTCGGGAGGCACAAACACTCCGCGGAAATCCAGGTCTGTCGCCGCCGGCGTGATCTCGGGTTCTTTAATAAACCTAGGAAGATCTTCAAGGAAGAATGGCGACTCCAAACCCCTAAATCGTTCATCGGTGGCGTGAGGGGTATGGGTTCTCTGCCAATTTTTTGTTTTCCCCCTTTCCTTCCTCAAATTCGCCCTCGCTTCATACCCACTATGTGTATGAGCAGAAAATCGGCGGGTAAGGGAGGACGGAGCAGAGCTTGCCATAGAGAATTAGAAGTACTGTATGATGATGGGTATGCGGATGCTTTTGAAATTGGTGACTACTTCAATGCCGCCAATGATCTTATCCAATTTGATCATGGGCCGCCTCGGTGGTTCTGCCCTGTGGAGTGCGGTCCGCCAGCTAGAGATTCTCCCCTTCTCTTATTCTTACCGGGTATTCATCTAACAAACGATTTTGCTTATTCTTCTTTGGTGAATGGTTTTTAAGTGTTAAAGTTTGGGGTTTTCAGGCGTTGATGGTTTAGGATTGGGGCTGTACAGGCATCATATGGCTCTTGGAAGGTAATAGTAATAGAAAACGGAAGAGTTTAGCTTTTTGGAGGATTGAATTTGGATGCTTTTTGCACTGAAGAGTTACAAGATACGTCAGCCTTTTATTTGTTGCAAGATGCAATATCTAATTTGCTGTGGAATTTCTAATATGTAAATTCTACTTATTTTTTTACTGCTAAGTCTTTCTTGAGCTTGATTGCTACAAGGAACTTCTAATCTTCCATTGAACATCTTTAATGAGAAGTCAACATATTTGAGGACTACTCATATTCTCCCCTTATTCTTTAATGATTTGCATGCAATTCATGTTCTTTTAATAGATATAGAAAAGAGGTATTTTTTGCCCTTTTTTCTTACACTGAAATCTATCTTTTACATTTATCCTTCATATTGAGGCATCTGGTTCATCGAATGCAGGTCCTTACTGAGCAGATTATGTGTTGCTTTAGTTTAGATGGATATTATTACTTATTGTATAACTATTATTGTTTATATAATACCTACTATTTCCATCATGTGTAGGCATACATGCATATATAATTATTAAGGGTAATAAAATTTTTCATATTCTTGAAAAAGATCTCACTTAGCATATATATTAATATATCATGTAATCAAGATACAACAGGATTAGGGAAAAAAATAACTAAATTAGTTCAGTATAAATAGAGAACTGTTTGTCTATCACTTTCCCTCTAGCTGGAGCCTGAATATCATATAATTCCAACTTGCTACAAAGAGTCATAAAGCGTGAAGAAACTACAAGCTTTGTGATGACATCAACAAGTGAACGTGCGGAATTTTGCTTTGTGAACAGCACATATCTAATAAAATAACATTTAACCTCAATATATTTAGTTCTCTCATGAAATACTATTGTTGGCAATAGAGATAACAACTTTGTTATCACAATTTAGAATTATTGGCTTATTGATTTGAAAATCAATCTCTCTCAACAAGATTTTGACCATCATCTATCACTTGATGCGAGCCATAGTTGTATAATTACCTTCAACATTAGACCTTGCAATCATATTTTTTCTTGCTTCTTCATGTCATCAAATTTCTGCTAACAAATGTTCGATAATCAATAGCAGATCTTTAACCAACCACAAATCCTATATAATCAACATCAGAATATGCTACAACATCAAGATTGCTGTCATTTTGGTATAGTAACCCTTTGCCTAGAGATTGCTTGATGTAACTCAGATTCCTTATAATTGTTTCCAATATTATTATTTAGGGTCTTGCATATATATTAGCTAATAGCCCTAACAATGAAAGAAATATTAGGTTTAATAACATTAGATAAATTATTTACTAACTAGTCTTTTGAAAGGAAAATTATCCAAGACATTTACATCATCTAGTTGGCAACAGGCTAGTAGCTTCTTTGGCAGTATATTAGTAGGCTTATAACCAAGAAACTCAACATCTTCTTGCAGATTAATAGCATGTTTCTATTGAGAAAGAATGACTTGACACGAGAAATCACAATTTCTATTGCAATGCAGATGTCCTAAATTCCTGGTTTATTTACATAAAGCCCATCAGAGCATTAATTAACCCAAATGACATCACTAAACTTTCATAATAACCATACAGGGTTTTGAAAGTAGTTTTTTGAATATACATTTGAGAAAAGTAGTGATTAGATGGTTTGACTGTGGTTGTCATTGATTCAGTACATCACCTTACCTGACATAACCTTGGGTAGGTGTACCACTGTGGCCTTCTTACTAGCTTAAGCTTTAGGAGGTAGTGCGAAGGATCCTAGAGCTGGTATCAGAGTAGATCTCGAGTTCACACCCCTGTAGTGTACTAGAGGAAAATGTAATGATTGGATGACCTAGGTGTGGTCTTCACTGGCTTAGTACAAACGTCCCGCCTGACATAACTCTGGGTGTGTATTCCAGTATTGAAAGGAGGGTTGGGTTTGGCTCATGGGAATTGTGTGTGCAGTATAATAAGTGAATTGGTTGCGCTCTTTCTATAAGGTTAATCTTTTAGGAGAGTTAGTAGTGCCAAGAATTCTAAGAACATATCTTCCTTCTTGATCTTTAGCTAGTAATAGCTTGAAAGCATATTGACCTTGGAAAATACAGATGCTTTTTGAAGTTGGTCAAATATGTCATTAATTTGGGCAAAGGTTACTTAATTGTAATGGTCACGCAATTCAATTCCCTATAGTCGATGCACATCCTCAGGCTCTTATCATTCTTCTAGACAAATAGTGTTGGTGCTCCCCATGGAGAAACAATTGTGATGGTTTACCCTTTATCTAATAACCCTCGCAACTAAGTTTTTGCAATGTATAATAAAATTATTTTATTATAATTTTGGGGGCTTGAGAGAGAGAAATTTATTTTTAATATTGCAATGTATAATAAAATTATTTTATTATTGATAATTGTGTTGGATGTCAAGTTGATTTTTTTATTAAAATATGTGCAAGATATAAAATAAAGTTGATTTTTTATGTTGGAATTTGTGTAGGATATGAAAGTTGATTTTTAATCAATTCCTAACTTAATGCCCCAATTCTTCACATATGAAACGAAGATTCCTGTCAGTGCCAAAACACTTTCCCTAATGTCATCTCCCATATTGCTAGAACTGCAACTTGGTGCTTACACTTGCCTTTGATCCACCTTTGTTGGTCACTGGAAGTATATCTCTTAGAAGGAGGTCCACTATGCTATTGCAAAGCTGGGCTCTTCCTTTTTCCAATCGCGGTCTCTTGCTTTCTTGCGTAGTTAGCTGATTTTTCTCTACCGAACGTGCTACCTTTACCAGCTCCTTATGAGATCCGTGCTGAAATGTTGCCATTGAACCCTGAATAGTCTCTTAGCTCCTTTTAAAATTGCAAACACCTGTCTTCCTCCTTGGCAACCAATTACAGTACATACTAGGCCTAAGCAGAAAATTTCTCTTCACACTCATCTACATCATATTTCTTTGAATCAATCGCCCAAGCTCATCTCCCATATTATCTCTTGTGGAGGTTGTGATGTGCCAATTCTAGAACACCTCATAGAATTCCCTTCATGAGATTTGATTTATTTTTCGATCACCAAAATGCAATCTCTGTTGACCAATAGACAAGTCCAACTCTAAATGATAATAGTAAAAACCCTTAATGCACACATTCAATCTTTTTTTTTTTTGGATGAAACATTCAATCAATCTTTAAAATACTCTATTTCTTTACTTATTAATGGACCGAGTTTCTCGGTCAACCATTGGTTGATCACTACCATAGGCGAACACATCATTCCCTAACTCGCCAAGCCAAACACATCGAAGTTGGGAATTCACATTAGCAATGTCATCATCAAGCTGAGCTGTAGTGAGATGGTTACCATAATTAAAAAATTATATTTATTAAAAAATCTATACATAATTAAAAAATCTCAACTTACCATTTTAGTTTTATTTTCGTGATACAATATAATAATATGATATGTAATTCCATAAATCACATCTTAGGTGATGAAGTCAGTATTTATACTTTTACCACATATATATTGTATCTACATTTAGTGATATGTGGTCATATATGAAAAATTAAGTGGCATTACATGAACATAAATAGCACATATGTCCAAACATTTAACACATTTCGGTGTATAACACAAGAATTTCACACATCACATACCTTAAAGTAGTAAATTTTGGGTTACAATATTTAATCTATCCATTTTGAATTAAATTTACCTACCTTGTCAATTGTAGATTATTTTGTCTCCTTGATTGCTGCAAATAAGTCCTAAACAAAATATACATGGACTTAAAACTAGCCTCATTTCTTTCTCTAGTCCCACCTCTCTTTCTCCTCTTTTCCTCTCTTCTCTTCTCTCTCTTCCCAGGCTCCTTCTTTCACTCTGTTAACTCATGGGAGGTCGTAAGGCATCGCCGACCTCACTTGGTGGCGCAGCACACCAATAGCCTCCCCTTTGCGGTGCAACACATAGAGGAAGATTGTCTCGCTTTATCTCTCTTTATTTGTCGGCCAACCCAGCTAGCTTGAGAGAACTCTTGGCTCTGTGTCGTTGTGAACTGCCTCTAATGACTCCACCAACATTATGACTCCACTGACCACGCCACCATGCATAAGGCATGCATCCATTCTCTTTACACCGCAATCATGCTCCCGCTCCCTATCATCATTGCCCCAACTCTTTTTCTGATTCACAGAAGCAACAAGAGAAAAACTTTAAGGTTACCGGTTTGGTGTGATCCTTCAGTTTGGTAACGATGTGAAGTTGGTTGCATCTCTAGAACCACTGGCCAAGTCCTCAACTCGCCTTCTCTCGCCGCCATCCTTTGCTTTCTCTCATCGCCGATAGGAAAGAATGGGGAAAAGGAGATCTCTCTCTCTCTCGCTCTCTTTCTTACATCTCTCTCATGCAAATGGACATGTGGTGGTGAAAAGCTTACAGGTGGTATGAGAGGGAAAATTGTGTGTTTTTATTTAATTATTGCTTAGCTTTGATTCATTAAGATTTAAGTTAATTAGTCAGAAATTTATGATAATTAAATCCGTCTTACATTAATCAACTAAAACCATCTAATTTTAGTTAAATTTTTATTTTTAATTTAAAATTTAACCATAATCAGCATTAAGTCACACAAAACTGATATTACAATTTTATACAAATCTCGAGTCATTTTAGGTGTAGTACTTTCGAACTGACAGATGTTCTTGCTAAAGATAAATTAATTCATAGTATATTATGAATATAATGATTTTTTATATGAAATTATATAATGAAGTATTAGCTTGAAGGAAGTCCCAAATGCTTTTAGGTGTTCTTGACACATGACTGTAGAGGCAATAAACGACTCTCAACTATTCAGAAGCTGTGTGAGGATAATGAAATTTGAAGCTTGCTAATTGGAGAACTTTGTGGTGGCAATCATATCAAGAGGAGGATACTAGAGGTAAGAAAGTTTCTCGTGAGATCTCACCTAGAATTTGAAGGCAACACAATAAATGGAGATATTTAGAACCATTAAATTTGATGATGTTTTTATTAGTAAAAATGATTGTTTGAATAAATGATAGGAGTAGTAGAAGTCGTTATAGAAATCAAAGAAATAAAGGAGGCAAGAGGATTTAAACAAGCATTGGCAATTTGTAGGTACCTTCAAAGAAGAGCTTGATGAGGGAGAAAAGATCTAGAGTAGCACGATTAGCAACATCAAAAAGCTATTGTAATAGCTGAGGCTTAAAGGGGTGCTACGGGCCCAAGCTAGAAGGGGTGCAAGGGTGTGGCTTCACGTTGGGTAAATAATGGAGTATGTTAGGAGTTGGATCGGGGTTGCAATAGCAAAGGCATGTGGGTATGTGGGAGGTGAGGGTGAGCACTCATGGGTAGTGGTTATATGAGGAATGATAGAGCACTCTGGGCACGCAAAGGCACGTGAAAGGTAGAGGCTGGGGTATTCAAGGTTGTGTGAGATAATAGTGGATATTTGAATTTTATAGTTAGTAAATTTATTTGGGATTTTTTAAGAATAAATAAATATTTTTCATAATATTTTTATATGACGGGAAGAAATTAAATCTCACAAATTAAATTGTTTTTAAACTTTTATTAAAATGGATAGTGATACATAAGAATTTATTAAATTAAATTAGAGTATTCATATTTAAATTCAATATATCAGTTTTGAGGTTCAAGATTGAATTGGATGTCTCAAAAATTTCTCCCGTAGTAATCAAATCTTAATTACAATTGGAACCCTTGACTAGAGCACAATCAAATAATTTTATGCGAATGGATATTCCAGTCGAATCACTTAACCAGTAATTACTTAATTTCACATTGAATTTACCTAAATGAATAAACTCAAAAGGATTTAAGGGAAGAACTCTTGGTTGGATTCATCAAAGGTTGCTGAGTTAAAATTGATTGTTTGACTCATTATGGCCTAGCAGCAGAGATGCTGATAAGTATGGTGCCTACTCGTTCTTTACAGTAGATCTCTTCAGGGGTGGCTGAAGTAAGCTAGGAAGGAAACAAACGGCTAGGTGATGTGAATGAAACAAAAGTTCCTTGCCTTCAAGTGCACATGAATGAACAAAGTTATTTTGTTGGCTTCACATAACACTTATTCTTCATGTGGCTGACGTCAAGTAAGTTGGTGGCTTCTCTTTGCTGGCTTGTGCATCTCTCCCACTGTAGAATACAGATGTTCGGCAAATGTAATGAGTGGCGAGGCGACTAAATCAATGGAAGCCAAATCATCAAGGCAATTGCCAGGATTTGGCAAGCTGTATAAACTTTTTTGTTCTTTTCTCTTCATTGACAACTAGGCTTTTGTGATTCTCGTGCAAGGTCCTAACCATACCCTTACAAGCTATTAATTCACATGAATTAAAGCTCACAATCTAAATCTCATTAATCAAAGTCTGACTTTCTTTAATAGATGACTTCATTATATGAGATCTTATTAGATAAAAGTAAAAAAATAAAGAGTTCAATACTAGAAATAACATGTTGAATACTTGTAGGACAAACAAGAAATTCAAAGACTAGATCAACAGAATATCAAATCATCCCCGAATCTTTGTCTAATCTTCAATTGGCCATTTATTTCATTCTCTCAAATTGGAGCCTTCAATTAGCCTTAACTTGGAATCTTTCATTAAATCAAATTAAATCTGCTCGAAATAACTTAGCGTTCAAATTAGTATATAGATTAATGCAATGTGATCTCATTTTTACCGCTAATTGTGGAATCGAATTAGAGTGTTTTGTCAATGTATTAATTGTATTACCACAATGCTAATGGGAGGTGATAGTAGGCGTGGTAGTGGGAGGCATTGGTGCATAGTTATGTGAGAGAGCGGTAATATGCTGGAGCTTGTTAGGAATAGTAGTGGCATTACATGGGAGTGCAGCATTACTCTAGGATATTTTGGGGCACAACACGACTCATGGGAGAGGATCTAAGATATGTCATCACACAGGAGAGCAATGAGGTGACAGTGATGATTTGATGTGCTAGTGGTGGTGGTGGTGGTCAAGGATTAAGTTAAGGTTGTTCATTGTGCTGCAATGCCTTGTTGTGGGAATGAATTTTTTCATATTTTTGAATAGACTCTCACTAAGTATTTATATAGTAAAAGCAAGATACAATTGGGAAAGATAACAAAATAGATGGGCTAGTTTAGCATAAATAGAGGACTACTCATCTTAAAATAAAAGATGCAATTTTATTTTTGCAACAAACTAGTTTTTTTATTTGAAAGAGTAGAGAATCATACTCTTTAATCTTCTGAATAATGATTATGCTTTAGTTTTCTTGAAAATTATTATACTTTAGGTTTTTGGTATCATCTTTATATGCTCAAAGGTACTTGTATTTTACTTGAATTAGATATCCATTGTGCACAACATTTTCTAATTATCTATATTAAACTCAATAATTTTGATGCTAGTTCTATATGTGCGACCATTGATAGTATTGGCATAATTTTTCTTTTCTAATAAGATGTCATTGAATTGCAGGATTTTTGAAGTTAGATGCATGCATGTTCCCCTTTGTGACCGCACACCATTTAAAGGTTTGACTAGATGCTACTTACGTACCTAAATTTATCGTCTTCTTTTATAATCTTATGATAGACTTAAACATTAACTTCTGTTCTAGCATTACTTGCAGAAATTGAGTTATGGTAGATTGAAACAATTACCAAATTATCTTAAAAGATTAACTTGGGTTCTATTATTAATTTTATACCGATTCTGATTTCATTTTACTCATCCAAAGGAATTGGTAATGGGTTTTGGATCCATTTTATATTTTTTAATAAATAATAAACTTTGTAAAAAAGTGTTGAAATATTTTATAAAATTAATGTATATCGTATAAAAAAGTTACAAATAAATATTTCAAATTACAAATCTACAGTGCATATTACAAAAATTTGTCATAATAATTAATGCTAATTCTTTTTGTAGTTTCTTCTTTTTATTTTTTTCAGAATGTCTAAAATTTAAACTCATCCTTTAGGCTGAGTTTTTGGTTCCGTAATTTTGCTTTGAACTAGCTTTCGTGGCACGTATGCATGCACAATGCATGGGATGAAAGATTTCTTTCCCACTCAACCTAGAACACAAGCCTTCTCATGTCGATTGTGTAAAGATGCACTACTAAATATAGGATAGTTGCATCGAAGAGGATTGGTAATATCAATTCTATGCCAATGGCAATATGGAATATAAGAAAACCTACATCATCGAGGCAATGATTGTAGACTGCACAACAAATTGAGAGGCACACTGCCAGTGATTATTGCCACTACTTGTTTCCTTGGAGGTCAAGATGGAGATGATGGTGAAAGCAACCAACATTAATAAATGGGATAATAAACTTCAAACTGAAACTGCTATCTTGTAATGTCACTGGCTAGCTTGGAACTCCAAGCTGAACGGAAAGTCAATGGCTTCAACTGATGTCATTGCAACAATTGTATGGAGATTACATTTCATCATCGATCTTATTATTGTTTTATAAAATTTACGTTTAACTTTAGGTGATATTTTTTTATTATACAATACACTAGAAATATTTTTTCATTTTATTCATCCTGCTTGGATCTTGTTAATGACATCACTATCTATTTTATCATTTTGTATGATTGATCTAAGGTATTAAAAGTATTTTTTTTAACTAAATGTATATTTCATATGTTCTATTTTTAATCTATTGAGACAAAATTCTTTAGATTTTAAAGTATTTTTTTATAACTCAAGTTTCACATTAGCCACATCTTTAGTTTTATTGATAAGGAGAATATTATCTGTGAAAAGAATATACAATATCTTGAATATGTTCAGTTAGGACCTCCATAATCAATGTAAAGATATACGAACTTAAAGCTGAGCTTTGGTGTAATCCAAGTGTAATAGAAAAATTTTTAATCCTCTTGTATACAAACACAAGTAATAGCTTTTTTATATATGTATTTAATAACTTGAATATAAACAGTTCAAATTCTCTTCTTTTTTCAAATTCTCCAAAATACTTTTTTTAGGACTTTATTATAAGTTTTTTCTAGATCAATAAGAACTAAATGCAAATCTTCTATTGTCTTCCTAACTTTCTCTATTAAATTTCTCAATAAATGAAAAACTTTCATAGTAAATCGATCTAGCATAAAATCAAACTGATTTTATGATACTCTAATATCACGATATACTCTATGCTCGATCACTAATTAACAAATTAAAATTTAATTACTTTACTAATATAGGAGCTTAATTTACTTTAATAATAACATGTTAATCTATTAAAAACATTACAAAGTGTAAAAATAATAATAATAATACTTTTTGTTTGAAAAATAATTTATTAATTTTTCTCATAATTTACGAGTACTTGTTTTGTAATTTCTTCTTATTTTATCTTTAAACTCATCTGCCTAATTTGGGCAGTGATTTTGAGTTTCTTCGTCAAACCAATCTTTTAAACTAGTATTTATAAAGATGGAGAGAGACTACTTCGGCAATCTCCGATTATTCTCTTTGTTGTGAAGAATGCAGATGTGGATGTAACTATTGAAGCTCTTTTCTGCTAAAACATCGCATGCTATGGTGACTAGCTAAGACCGAGAACTATATCGAATATGTCTTCCACAAATCAAGGAGATTGTAATATTCCCCAAATTGGATTTGAAAATCTAATTGAAGTTGAACTTTGTTTTACGTTTGTTCATTTGGACTATGCATACCAAGTTGAAGATCTCAAGCAAGATGAAGTTGCACCTTTCAGCGCTTAAATTTTGCCACTTTTATCAAACTCATGAACCTATCATGTGATTGGTTGACGGTTCCATTTGCTACCTTCGCCATTACGTAGGTCCTTGTGATAACATAAAGGCAAGTCTCAGCCAACACTATAAACTGAATCTTTTTGGGAGCCAATAGCTCGTTTGTCCTTCTCCAAGAAGTTTAAATATTCACCAACAAAAATTTGTATTGTTTCCCACCTTTTGAATGGATCTAAAAATGAGGCACTAAGACTTGTGGGAATGTTTATCTAATATGTTTTAAATTTTAATTCCATTTTAAAATAATAGCACGTGAATTTAGTTGTTTTTTAAATTTTATATTCTTTTATAATTTCAAAACCACAAGATAGATAAACAAAGTAAGCGATTAGTAATGAATAATTAAGAAGTCTGTTAATCGCATTTTTAAATTTACTTAATAAATTTGCACATACTCAAGGTTAACACTAGATTTGACACTTATAATCTTAAAGGTGCACATGTCACCTCACCCCTAGGGAGCGCAGAATCACGACTAACAAACAGCTTCCTGGAGTTAGATGACAAACTCTTATCCCTGGACAGCACATACCTTCGGACGACATGCCTCCCGCTTTAGTGATATATACAAATTTTGATTTCTACTTAGTCATAATCTTCCATGTCTTGATTCCTAAGTGGATAGGCTTTAGGTTGAACTTTTTTTTTTTTCACCACCATGTGGTGGCCAATCAATCGGCATCAATTGTTATTCCATCACATTGCAGAAGATATTCAAGTTTCATTGCATGAAAGAAATTAGATTATGCTATGATCATAGTCGGCCATATAATCCATCCATCAGTTGGATGGCTTTGTCAAGTATTTCCTCACTAGAGAGATTCCTTACTCCTTGGTTGGATGGATGGAATTCCCTAGTCGGATCTTTGACTAGACAGTCTTATTAAGATAGATTATTTACCATGTCACTTATCAAATACATACATTTGCTAAACCTCAAATGCCCACAGGATATGGCATGCTACATGATGTCTTAATGTAATTTATCCTATTTGATCTCACTGTAAAGATCGCTCCAGCCGCACAAACTTATTTTGATGGAACCTTTGGCACTTTCTGACCATTAAGCCTTCCATAGAATGGTGGGGAGGAACATAAAGAATTAAAGATGTCTATAGTAGCTTCTTCCAGGATAGAAATTCTAACCAAAGCGGGGAATTAATGAAATTCTTATTTGATGGCCAATCTTTATCAATCCAAAGTGTATGTTGTGGTCAGATAATCATCACCAATCATGCATGTACAAACACTAGGTATTAACATTTATTTTATGAGAAAGGTTTGAGAGGTTCAGTTAAAGAAGATTGATGCTCTTTATATTCTCATTTTAATGCATATCGGCAAATTTTTTGATATTCCAATTGTAAATAATTACAAATGTTTTGAAAGGCTATTCGGTATTGATTACATGAACCAAAGCCCAATGAGTTTTTTTATTTGTAAAGCTAAAATTACTAAATCAAATCTATGGATTTAATTATAAATCAACCGATTCTACTAATTCTTAGGGGAGGGAGCATATCTGCTGCAACCCTCTTATTGGTTTCAGTTGAAACTTGTTCAATTGGAACTAATTCTAGTTCTGAACCAAACATACCTGATTAGGTTTCTGTCCGGTTCTTGATAGAACCTATCTGGTAACCATGCCTAATTATGGACAAATAGGTGCATTAAGCATCCCTACTATTATAAAATGTACTCAACCACTTACTTGCGGCTGCATTTAATCACTATTGTTTGAATTTTTGTACATAACCTACTATTGACCCAAATAATTAATGCTTATGTGGTTTTCTTATTTCCTGACTTGTTTTCGGTTTTCTTCTTAAAGGATTGGTCAAATTTGTAGAGGATGCTTTGAGGATGGAGCGGTTGAATTCTTGTAATAAATCAATATATTTGCTGGGGCATTCCCTCGGAGGTTGTCTTGCTATCTCTGTAGCTGCTAATAATCCTGACATGAATCTTGTGCTTATATTATCGAATCCAGGTTAGCGACAATTTTTGAAATAAAATAATGCAAAAATTCTATTTAATCTTTTTAGTCTTTATATTGAAATATTGTAGATTTTATTAATTTGCATTCTTGTTTATCAATCTCAGCAACATCATTTGATAAGTCACGTTTGCGGCAAATGCTCCCACTCTTAAAGAGTGCTCCATTTGGAATAAATATTCTTCTACCAGATATATCAAATGTAAATTTTGGTGAGTGCTATGCTCAAATTTTTGCGCATATTTCCTATCCAATTTATTAATTTTAAACTATTTTTTATTTATAAATTAACAATCTTTTCGTTGCCATTAAAGAAGTTAGTTTTAGTGCTAATTTGATAACACCAATGTTGCCGCTCTAAATTGGAAATAGAAAAGTATAAAAATTTAACTCCAAATACTTGGGATTTAAAGGCAATGATGATTATTTTTCTTTTTTTGAGATAAAGGCAATGGTGATTTGCTAAAAAATAAAACCTTATATAATGTATATTTGCTTTTATGTCAAGTTTTTCAAATGAATCTAACTTTGCTTTCTTGATGGAGGAATTTGTTTCTATGAAGTTTTGAGTAAACTTGACATAAAACAGCGAACTTAAAATTCTTACAAGAGGACTCCCACCATAGAATTTGGGTTGTTAAATGAGGTCTTTCGTTCTGTCAAGGAATATTGGAGAAAAATGTGCTGAAATAGAAGTGCTTGTCTTGTCTTTAGTTTTCTAGAAATTTGGTGGTAGGCAGGATAAGGTTATTTGAAAATGTTTTTAGTTTCCCTAGTTTCCATAGTATATATTGCTTCTTCCACTGACTGTATTGAGTCTATTGACTTAGTATGTCCTCAAGAGAATATAGATGCTTGCTTATTTGTTTGAGCTAAGGTTCATCTGATGGCAAATTAAAGTAACTATTGTTAATAGGAGCATGCTATTGTGTAACAACGCTTAATTTTATCAAATCACTTATAATGGTGTCCCAGTTGCTCAAGGAGCAAAACTTTTAGCTACTTCAGTATCAAATGCTCAGTTTGTTTGTTTACTCAAGCTTACGCCTATTTATTGATTGCTAATGGATATTCAAACAAAATCAGATATATTTGCGTGCAAGGGTATTCTTTACTTATGTTAGCCCATTCTTCAATAGTCCTTTATCCTCAATCAATGCATTCTCAGTGACCGTTGCTTTACAAAGTACTGAATTGAGAAGAGAAACCCATGTAGATGTCCCCATGTACTTTGGCGGGCTTTGTTGTTGTATTTGTTGTTGTTGTATGCTCCTCTATGTACAGATGTATAGCTGCCCCCAAGAAATACTTGGTTGTGTTTGTATATCCCGTATCAATAGCTTTTGCTTTGTGAAATACTGAATTACTCTCTGTTTCAACTTTAACCTCTTTTATTTGATTTGGCAAGTATGAGATTTATGCTAAGCAGGTATTTCTGATATTATAAGCACAGATTTTTTATTATATTTACTGTCAGTAGACTATCAGGTGAAATTGGCTCTTGGAAGTATTGATGCTGGGCAAAATCCTTTGCAAATAATTGATAACTTGAAGAGAAATGTTGTACATCCATTTTTGCAAATTAAAGTAAGATATATTTTTTCTTTTTCTGCTATTAACTTCAAATGGAGCTCTTTAGTTTTCTTAAATCTATTTGCTCAACATGTTCTTAAACGAATTGTTATTTTTGTCAAATTTATGTTTATAGCTTGTGTTTATCTGTGAAAGAAATCCTAGGATCCTAATATGAATTTTTGTGTTATTCTTAGTGCTGAAATCTATAGCTTCGTTGGCTCAAATATGTTAGGTTATTTGTAGAGAGGCTTAGAATACCAACAAGGGAAAACAAGACTAATGACAAAGAGAAGGGAAATATGTATGTGAGATTAACATGATTCGGTAATGGAGAATATTATGTTATAGAGAATTCTTTCTCCTAATAGTCATCTTTCATTGGGTTTAGAGAGAACAAGTTAGTAGAGGGAGGCTTTGGATAGATAAATAAAGTGGAAGGAAATTTTTTTCTTTCTGGATTAGTGTTTACTTTGCATTATAGAAGTCCCTATTTGTAATTGAAGACTTCCTTACTAAGTCAAGTGCAAGATTATTTGATTTAGATTAAACAATGTCGTAGGATTTCCTTTATGCTTGAGCTAATTTCCTCTTTGCCTTTTGAGAAGCATAAATGGATCCTTTTTTGATTGAGCTCTCATTTGGATCCATCAATCAAAGAAAATGTTGTGATGGATTTTTAATACTTCTTTACCATCGGGTAAAGCTCTTGCCATGCTAAAACTGGTGATGCTTGTGTGGTAGATGCTGATAATTATTCTATTCATTTGAATTATTTCATGTCAAAATGCTCTTTATTTGTGATAAGTGTATCTTGAAAAGTGGACTCTTAATAATTCCTTGGAATCAATTTTGTTTTTTTTATCGTGTATTAAGTTGGAATGTACTTTGCTATATATCAGGCATAAAGTGATGTGATATTACGGAAAATAATTTCAATTTTAAATGTCCTTTTCCGGATTCTATAACCTAAGAATGCTTGGATTGAGCCCACCTTATATGTTTACATTTCTGTCAGCTTTTTTTTTGATGAAATTCTGTCTAGCTATTTTGATAAGCTTGGTTGTACTCTATACTCTTCAGATTAACAATTTAACCTTCCTATTTACGGTATTTGATTCAATCATAATTCTTGTAGAATATGCTTAAAAGGATATCTGGAGAAACTGTTGCATGGAAATTGATGCTAACCCGGTCTGCTGCGAATGATGCTAATTCCCATTTACATGAAATCAGTGCTGAAGTACTTCTCCTTGCTAGGTTTGTCGGATTCATTTTGCATATTATTTGTTAATATGTTTTTTTAGCATTTAGATTTACTATTTCACTTATTCTTAGAAAATGGCTAGTCTATTGTTTATTTTGTATATTTTATCTAGTTTTGAACTAACACGATTGCTGATAGCTTTTATTCATGCTTTTAGTTTTGTTTCTTTGTGCATATTGTAGGATTCAGGCGGACAATGAAATATCAAATCAGAGTTAGTTTTACTATGGAATTCAATATATATATATATATATGTCATCCAAGCTTGTAGCATCTCAACTGTTAGTAACCTGAATTTTTTCATTTTTGTGTCCAGATTATTATCGATTGACATGTTAGAGACAAAATTCTGCTACTTGTAATATTAATCCACTAAAATTTGCTTTTTTCTTATTTGAATCCACTAAAATTTCTTTATTTGTCTATAATACTGCAATTTCACTTTTGAGAGGTTTACATAAAATGAGAAAATTTAATAAGATATCCTAATTCACATTCTCATGTATATCAACCAAATCTTCATCAGCTTCTCTCTCTAGTTTCCTTTGTGCAGTGCCAAATCTGTTATGTTTCATGCAGGAGTCCATTAGAATGAACTTGGTAGGCAAAACTAATAATTCAAATAAGCAAGATAATAAGAAATAAACACATAACATAATTTAATATTGAATACTTTAATAAAAGTTGCAGAATAATGCACACAAAGTGAACACCAAATAAAACCATTACTGGAATTATGTTAATGGTTAATCCAATTCTTACTTGATCACTTTTACTTTTTTTTTTCCTCAACTATCTTTTTCATACATTAGTTGTCGTTGCTTATAACCTTCAGCAGCAGAATAGTTATAGCCCTCAACAGCATGTTGAGGATCGTCAAGCTAAGGCAGAGACATAAATGCAACAAGAAACCAAATTTAATATGAGCTATATTTAAACTTTGAATACAAATTTTATTATCAATTCATCACAAGATCGAGATTTCATTATTTCACAAGCCAGTACGCTTGTTCTTAATTCCAATCTCGACTTAACTCATTATATTAGTGTGACATCCCGGCTACCAATATTCAGCCTTCCTTTTACACATTCGAGTTACTAGTAGCCGAGACATCAAACATATACTTTGATAGCATGTAGCATAAAATTAAAATAACTTTCCGCCACTCTTGATATATCTTGTCATATTCCGTAATTCTTCTAGTGCAATACCTGTCACCAAAAATGACAAGCGTCTGTCAAAACAGACTATGTAGGTAAAACGATGTCTCAACTATAAAATAATAAGAATTTCAAAATAAGTAACATATACCATGAGAAATGATAGAAATAACCATCAGTGAACTAAAGAGACTTTCAATAATTATTTATATATATATAAATGCATGGCATGTCTTATATTACAATATCTTTTGCATGTGCAATAGAAATTACCAAAGCATATGACTTAACTGTTCGATAATACTCCACCTTTGTCATATATCATACTGATAAGACAGTATAACATGCGGAATGTAAATTTATCAA
Organism: Apostasia ramifera; assembly: GCA_019297695.1. Classification (NCBI taxonomy): domain Eukaryota; kingdom Viridiplantae; phylum Streptophyta; class Magnoliopsida; order Asparagales; family Orchidaceae; genus Apostasia; species Apostasia ramifera. The sequence continues at coordinate 91,813 of JAEMOT010003568.1, forward strand.
TCATTATCCTATTTCCTCATTTCTCTCTTTTTACTTAGTTTTATAATATCACAATACTTTTCTGTATAGTGATATGGAACTATCATTCTCATATCCCTTCACCTAAAAGCTTGACAGAAGTTCTTACGATTTGTTATGCTAGAAGTCTTGTCAGGAGTCGCACCTTGCATCGGTGATTCCTTTTTAGGACATCACCCAGCGAATACTCTCCGCCCTCGTCAGAATGACTCATTATAGGCAACTTTCTGCTCTCATCAATTCTAGATATATAAATTTTTCTATATCACATCACCTCACAGAACATCAAATTCAACTCAATTCTTTACTCAATTAGTAAATCACTTTATTAGAAGCTACCAATTTACATTCCTTTAGCGTTATATATATAAATAAATCAATTTTAATTTCAAGGAAAAGAATTATATACCTTATTAGCCATTTGATAAATATTAATTTCTCCATCATTTTCTTCACACACCCATGCACGGTAGAAAGAGAGAGAGATCTTCCTTCTTCGTTTTCTTTTTTCTTCTTCTTCTTCTTCTATTTTTCGGGCTCAACGGCAGCCCTAGCGAGCAGAACAGAGGCGTGAGCGAAAGAGAGGGGCACGAAAGAGGGAGAGAGAAAATAATAATTTTCCCTTTTTTTTAAAAAACCTAGCAGAGAGGGAGAGAGCCCAGGATGAGCACACGAAAGAGAGAGAAAGGAAGCGGTGCTGGCGCTGGCAGTTAGCACTTGGCATTCTTATTTGTTTTTGAGGGAAAATTATATTTTGATCTTTCAATTTTTATTCTCTTATAAATAAGTCCAAAATCTTTGCATTTAAGTTCAAATTTATTTATTTTAAATCCAAAATAGCATTATTTTTAAATCCCAATCAGCATACTTGGATGTGATAATTAGCCCTCTAGGCTACCCAATAATATTTCATCATGATTTTTATTCAACCAATAATTATCATTTTTATATAGCTTTAATCACCTCAAAAGGATTCAAAATTCTTAGTTTATCTCATTCTAAGTTAAGTGTTATGCCAATCTATACAACTATATTCAAGTCTTAACTCGTTGTGATATGTACACCGATGAGAATAGATGTATCAAGCTAATAGTGAATCATTTGCATACTGTACATTTATTATTTCATAACCACAAAAATAACAAAGGCATATCTCTAATTCCATAGCAAGCACAATTTCAATATATGTAGTTCTGTTGTAAACTTGAATATATTTTTAAATCCAAACTTCGTCCAATAAAACATAAAAATATATCTCTATTCAAAGTCAACTTCAAATATAAAAATTATAGTAAATTAACTAATCTTTCAATCTATAAGTTTTCATTCTTATTGTAGATCATTTGATCAAGATACCAATCACAAAAATAATATATATGTATCTGAAATATTAATTTTTAGATTTCTACTCTAGCTTCAATCAAATGGAACATATATCAAATGATATTTTCAAGTCAAATATTAAACATCAAAGTTGTAAGACATGAAGTGACTATCAATCTACAAATTATTACATCATTTGGAATCCATCTCGCAGAATTAAACATTTCCAAATCATCACATTTTTTTAGCTTATTCAGGGACAGTAAGTTATACTAACTTAGAACAATTAAATGACAACTTAAATGGCTGAATTAAGATAATCATTAAATATTAAACTTGTAGATATATAAGCCAATTATCACTTTACAAAATTTCAGCTCAGTTGAAGGTCGTTTACCTAATCTATCGTCTCTCAAGCTGAAACCTGTCAAACTTACAGGACCTTCTAAAATATTTTAATTTTCATTTCAAGTACATAGAAAATCACTTTAAAGTAATAATTTGGATTCATCCAAAACAAAAAAATTATAAATATTCAAGTAATCTAGTTATCACCAAATTTTTATAACATTTAGAAATCATTTGATATAGCAAAACTCCATTCAAACCCAATACTCTCCCTGCAGATTTTTGGACAGATTTCTAAACTCAAATTCAAGCTATTAGAAAATCATTTTAATGGTCTAAGTTCAAATTGAACAAAATAGAAAAGTTCTATTTGTAAAAGTCAACTAAAATTCTGCAAAGTTTCAAAGCAATTCTAATTCATTTAGTACCATTTTTCCCTTGAGATCTGAGATCTGTCAGGATTTTATCAAATCTTGACAGCTAAGTTTAATGGGTCTAAAATCCAACTTTAAACTCAAATTTAGCCAAAGTCTTGTACACAAAAATATAAGTGAATTTCATAAACTAAAATATATCCAAATATTACAGGATTTGGATAAGATGTGTCTACCTTACGAGCCAAGCAAGTAGAATAACCAATTCTTTCTTTTCTCTGCTCCAATCTAGCAAGCATGCAAGTTATTTTTCTATCCTCCTTTTTAATTCCTCTTCTTGTGCTCTCCTCTACTCCAGCAGATAGAAAAGGGTTCTCTTTGAGGATGGTGAGCACCGTTTGAGAAGGAGTGGAGAAAAGAAGCTCTATGAAAGAAGATGCTTGTCTCCTTCTCTCTCTCTAACCAGTGATGGAATGGGGAAGATTGGGGGATGTTTTCCTTCCTAACCTTTTCTCTCATGCAACCACACCAAGATCTTTTACACTTTTGCGCTTGCCACCTAGGCAAAGCTACTCGCCTTTCCAAACATCTTCTTTTTCACCAAATGTCACCAATGCATGTTAACACTTAGCCAAATGTTCAGGATTAGCTTAGAGATAATTTAGGTTTAGACTATGCTAATCAAAATTTTTTTAAATTAAATCAGCATCTTTACATAAGTTAAAGAAAAATTGCAATTTTCTCAAATTTATTAGCATTCAATCTAGATTTAGTAAGACGAATGAAATCTTCAAAGGACCTAGATGTAATTCACCTTTATTGAGCAAATCTTGTGTCACTTCACTAGTCAAATTTCAAGTCGTGACAAAACTTGTAGATTTGACAATGCTTTCAATTTTAGAAGTTATAAATGAAATGCAACTTCTTCGGTGTCAATGTATCATATTAAGACTTTAGAGTCTCAATGTGATCATAAAAGAATCACAGGAACTCATACATAAATGTGCATACTTTATATAAATATCATTGTATTGTGTTGGGTTTTTTTGCCGGTTCATTATATGATATTAGAGCCAGACTCTTCTCAGTCCAAGCTGCCTATCTCCATAATTGCCCCGCGGACGCCGGCCTTTGACGCGTAAGCGCACATCTCTGTCTCCATGTTGTGCTTTTCTCCATTGTTGCATGTTGCATTCTCTGTTGTTCTGATCTACCGCCTCGTTGCGGTTATCCCCTGGCACTGCCCTCACAACCTTGCGGCTGAAGCCTGCTCCCATTCCTCGGTCTGGTTTCCTACGTCAAGTCCTAGCAAAAGTCAGTGAGGCTTCAACAAAGGGATCAAAAAGGCTATCCTCTTCTCTTTTCTCGCCGCCCATTTGACTTCATTGTCGGATTGACAACCATTAGTGACGTCGGCCTTTCCTTTTGTCTCCATCAAGATCTGGTTGCCGATGCAGCGCACTTGTGACGCCGGATCTTCTCCGGTCACCATGGTTTAACAAAAGTTGTAGGCTTTGTCTCCCACATAGCTTAGCTCTTCTCTTTATCTCTTCTTTTAGTACACATACCTTATTCTTCTTATGGTGTGCTACTTCACTTGAGAAGAATTAAATTAATGAGTCATACTTTAAAACTTTGGGAGGGGATAATCGAACATAGGTTACGCCATAAACTAAAGTATCAAAAAATCAGTTTGGTTTTATGCCAGGTAGATTTACTATAGAAGTTATTCATTTATTGAGAAGTGTAATAGAGAAGTTTAAGGAGAGAAAGGAAAAGCTACATTTGATTTTTATTGATTTGAAAAAAGCTTATGATAAAGTCTCAAGAGAAGTACTTTGGAGAGTTTTAGAAAAGAAAGAGATTTATACTGCTTATATTCAAATTATTAAAGACATAAGAGGTGTTACCTATGTTCGGACACAAGGAGGTTTGACCAAGAATTTTTTTATTACAGTTGGATTACACCAAAACTCAGCTTTAAGTTCGTTGTGCGTACCCTTCTACTCCATATGAGAGTTCCTTTATACTTTTGGGATGATGCAATTCTTACAATATGTTACCTTATCAATCACATTACATCCTTTATCCTCCATGAACAGGTCATTCTTTGTTCTCTTTCCTAGAGTTGAGGTGTATGGTCACCCTCTACGTGTATTTGTCCATCTGTCTCTTAATGGAGATAAAATGTCATCTTGCTCAGTAAAGTGTGTATTCCTAAGTTGCTCTTGCCTCCAAAAGGAATGTCGTTGTTATTCTCTTGAGCAACATTAAGCTTTTGTTCTTTGAGTCCACTCCCTTCTTCCAGTTCCTGTTCCTCTATCTATTTCTTTCCTTACACATCCTTTACTACCAGCAACTAAACCTCTACATGTATGCACTCAACTACATTAGCTTGAGACAGTTGTTCTAGTTCCTGAGGACTCTCCTCCCCCTTCAGATACCTCTCCAATCCCGGATTCTACCTTTGATCCTAACCTTCTTGATCTTCTTGTTGGTTTCATAAAGGGTATTCAACAGTTCACTACTTCTCATCCCTTATGCTTCATTTTCTACAGATTACTCTGCCTTTATTTCTTCCTTGTCATCTATATCTATTCTCAGATATTTATTAGAGATGTCAACTCATCAAGGGTGGCGATAAGCTATGATAGATGAGATGTCACCATTGCATTCAATTGGAACTTGGGACTTAATTCTTCTTCCTCCTGGAAAATCAATAGTTGGATATAAGTAAGTGTATACTGTGAAGAGTTCTCTTGATGGCTTAGTAGATCATCTAAAGGTGAAACTTGTAGCAAAGGGATATACTTAGAAATATGGTATTGATTATATGATGCATTCTCCCTAATGGCTAAGATAACTTCTGTGCATCTATTTTTTTCTCTAGTGGCAAAGTACAATAGCCTTTACATCAACTAAATATTGAGAATGCATTTTTTCATGGGGATTTGGATGAAAAAGTTTACATAGAACAACTACATGATTTGTTGCTCAGGAGATTGGATTAGTTTGCAAGCTGAAGAAGTCATTATATAATCTGAAACAATTCTCTTATGCTTAGTTTGGTAAATTTAGTGTGGCTCTTATTCAGTTTGGCATGTCCTATAGTAATCAGTATTTTATAGGATATCATCTTCTAGAAGACGAATCATCCTTATTGTCTACATTGATGATATTATTATCATAGGGGATGATACTAATGCGATTCTTAAATTAAAATGTCATTTATATCAACATTTTCAAACCAAATATGTGGGCAATTTGTGGTACTTCTTGGGCGTTGAAGTTGCCTACTTGGGAGGAGATTTGTACATATCACAGAGAAAATATATTCTAGATATGCTCGATATGGTTGGTATACTTGGTGCCAAACTAGTTGGTACTTTTATCTAATGTCAAAGTAATGCCCAAACAAGGGGAGCTGATGTCTGATCCAAGAAGATAAGATATCATAGATTAGTTGGTAAAGTCAACTAACTTATAGTTACCAAACCCAATATTTCATTTGCTGTGACTGTGATTAGTCAGTATAAGTTACCAAACCCAATATTTCATTTGCTGTGAATGTGATTAGTCAGTTTCTTGAGTTCTCTTGTGAAAGTCATTGGGAGGCAGCTCTAAAAATCCTTTAATACCTTAAGGCAGCTCTCGGAAAAAGACTTCTATATCGTGATCGTGGCTACTTTCAGGTGATCGGATATGTAGATGCTAATTGGGCAGGTTCTCTGACAGATTGAAGATCCACATTTAGCTATTGTATCCTATTAGGAAATAATCTAATATCTTGGAGGAGTAAAAAGCCAAATGTGTAGCAAGATCTAATGCTGAGATAGAGCATAGAGCAATGACGCTTGCGCATGTGAACTTGTGCAGCTTAAACAATTAATACAGGGATTAGGGCTTAAGCAATCTGGGGCTATGGAGTTATATTGTGATAATCAGGCTGCCATGCACATCGCCTTCAACCCTATCTTTCATAAAAGAATAAAATATATAGAAATTATCTGCCATTTCATCAAGGAAAAAGTTCAGTCCATGGAAGTTATAATATGTTTTGTCAGTTCTAATGATTAATTGGCAACTTGTTATCTAAGTCTTTGAAAGGCACCCGAGTTAATTATCTATGTAACAAGCTGGATTATAATATTAGAGGAAGTGTTAAGCATTTAAATGTGATCATAAAGGAATCACAAGAACTCATATGTAAATTTACATATCTTGTATAAATATCATTATAATGTGTAGGGTTTTTTGGCCGGTTCATCACATGTCATATAACTAATGGAACTAGCTTGAATACCAGAGGTTTTACTGATTTTCTCATGTGCTAGAGTACCAGATGTTTTACTGAATTGCTCATATGCTAGGTTTTCTTTGAATTTTCAATTCCTTGGTGCCATGTCGCATGTACCTTTTGAAGATTATAATTCTGAAATTTTGGTTAGTTTCCATGGTGTTTTATGTTTGTTCTCAGTGCATTGATAACCCAGTCTTCCTTGTATGAATGCCACTTTGATTATGGATCTTTTTATGTGATCAAATTCTTTGTTTAGTGAGACAAAACGTTTTATTTTATTTTATTTTTGATACCACAAACATTTTATTATTTACAGCTTCGTTGCTTGAATTTTTCTGTAGTTGCAATGACATCATACTACCAGGTCTTCCTTGTACGAATGCCATTTAGATTATAGATCTTTTTATATGTGAAATTTTGTGTTAAGTGAGACCAAACGTTTAATTATTGTTTGAATTTTGCTGTAGTTGTAATGACATCATCCTATCTAGTAAAAAAGAGGCAGAGAGGCTCCAGAAGTCGCTGCCCAACTGCAAGGCTCATTACTTTGATGATCATGGTCATAGTCTTCTATTGGTAATTGCATCAAAAGGAAATTATGACATTTTGCTCTTAACTACACAAGAACATTATTTGTAATCTGGTTTTTAAGCATTACTTAAGGTTATAGCTATTTCACTTGAACTTTTTGCTAGTTTAACGACTTCATTATAGCTGATATATCTTAACAATTGAAGCGCATGAATCTCCTTTCTTGTTTTATTCAGTTAATTAATTAATCTGAATTCTTGTTGATGCAGGAAGATAATGTTTATTTATCTACTATCATAAAAGCTGCTTGTTTGTACCATCATTCTAAAAAAGTTGATTACATATTAGATTTCCTGCCTCCAAGTCGGCTAGAATTTGGCACTTTGGAAAGATGGACGCGGTAAATACTTCAAATAGAACAATCCTAATGATTTAGTAGAAGCACTTTGTTCTGTGTATTTTGAGGTTATGTACAGTTTGATCCCTCTGTTTTCTTGATTCACCACTTTGGTCCTTACATTTTTGATAAAATCAACATGTCAGTTCATTTCACAGCTTCTACATTTGACATTGAAGGAAAGCATGTGACCCTTCAAGCATATTATTTTTTATGATGTTAGACCAAAGCCTATTTTCTTCTTTCTTTGACATTGGGAATGACATAAGGGCTATTTATTCTTTCGCCACTCAATGAAAGGTGTTGAATCCTCAAATGACCAATATGCTGGTTTTATCAAGTTGTAAGAACCAAGCTACTTCCCTGCTTGGCATTTGAAAAAAAAATGACTACTTGGAAAATTTTTTAGCTTTTTTCAAAATATGTGTATGATGTGTATTAAATTTATGTATGATGTGAAATAAAGTTGATTGATATTTTGAAAATTTTGATATAAAGTGAAATTTTTTTTATATATTGGAGTTTGTGTAGTATGTGATAAAAATTAATTTTTTATTATATATATTTATTTTATTGTATGAAAATTTTTGCCATGATATTTGGTCATTTTGGCCAAATGTCGAGCAGGTCCTAAGGATGAAAGTTCCATGAAATTTTCTATGGCTTGTTTAGCCACAATCTCACATTCAACAAAGGAATTTACAATGCTTCTACACCTGAATCCACATTCAATTGCTTGAAAATTTGAGCAGTAACAAATAATTTTACTTCACATGCTACAAAAACTTTAATGTAAAAAATTAATTTATTTTGTCATTCTATGTATATTGTACAACCATAAATTTAATTTCACACCTTGCACAAATTCAAACATAACAAAACAACTTTATTTCAAATCCAATGCGGAGATGCCACAATTTATCATTCTCACCAAACGGATATAAAAAATTGGAGATTAAAGTGTTTTTGTCCCTATGATTTTGCTTGAGTTGATAATGTGTTCGTTCTTTGGCAGATGGCTTTGTGAAGTTGTTAGTCCAGTTACGTTTTCAACCTTAGATGATGGAAGGGTTGTCAGAGGTCTATCTGGAGTCCCTGATCATGGTCCCGTTCTGCTAGTTGGCAACCATATGTTACTGGGAGTTGATTTAATTCCACTTTTTATAGAGTTCTTGAGGGAGAAGGAAGTAGTTCTCCGAGGCATTGCACACCCAGTTCTGTTTTCTGATACGAGTGGAAACTCTTCCCAAAAAAACAACCTTCCTGACTTGCTGAAGTCATTTTATGCAGTACCTGTTTCGCTTAAAAACATTTATAGGTTATTAGCTGAAAAGTCATTCATTCTTCTTTATCCTGGTGGTTCTCGTGAAGGTCTTCATCGGAAGGTATTGCATTCATGTTTCCATCTCAAACTTAGTTGACTTTGGGTCTTCTGTTTCTTTTGAAGAGATTTAGCTATTACTTGCTCAATTTTCTGTTTTGATCAACACAGCAATTTTGTAGTTCTTCTGGTTCAAGTGCATGCTATACATATATTAGCTACCACTATTTTTTGTTATTTTTCAAGTTCATTCTTTTTTGTTTACAATACTAACCTTTCTTCTGTTTTTACTTTTAAATTCAAAAGTTTCTGCAGTTTCATACAACCAATGTCATTTCACGTATGTAATATAGATAACAGGAGTGGGTAATTCCATCTTAAAGTCCTTGTAAGATACCTATCTTTTTTGTTTAAACTCCAAAACGTGATAAGTTGTGAATGTGGTTACAGCCTCTTTCATCCATCAACTTTAATGTGGTACAGTATCTTTTATCTATCAATTGTCAACTATTTCAACCACATACAACTGTTAAATACTTCCATGGATGGGATCTTGTGACTATGCTGTTGTGAGAGGATTTCATCATTTTTATTATTTATTTTTTTGGGTGTAGAAGTATAAATTTTCACTTTTCTAGGACCTACAAGTTCGGGCTTGGACATCCCTTGGTTATTTTTGACATAAGGTTAAAGAAAGAACTACAGAGTATTTATTGCACACTTCAAACTAAAATGGACTTGTGAGTTAGGAGCATGTAAAACTATAAATTATTTAGGGGCCATAGCCTAAAAGCTTGATCTTTTAAGTTCATTTGTTACTAAATATCTTTACTTTTGAACTTTCATGTTTCGTTGTTAATTCAAACTTTTTTTTGTTGTGTAGTTGGCAATTTTGTTGCCATGCCTTTATACACGTCCCACGTCATTTTTCCATGCACTCCAACTTGTTATTCTCTGTTTCCTACTTGATCTTCATACATTGTCAAGCATACCTATGCCTAAGGCTGTTTCATTTTGCTTCACTTATGACTTATAGGGCGAAGAATACAAGTTATTTTGGTCAGATCACCCTGAGTTTGTCAGAATGGCTGCACGATTTGGCGCCTCAATAGTACCTTTTGGAGCAGTTGGTGAGGATGATTTCTTAGAGGTGAGCTTGAATATTCTGGCTAATTTTTCGTCAATTGTGTTGATTTTCTTCACATCTTCATCTACCTTGTTACTCTTATCTGGTTCAGATTCTTTAATCCTTTTTTCCTATTCTTACGTGTGAATTATAAGATGTTAAATTTTGGAAGCTAACTGTGTATCCAGTCAGCCATGCTAATATGAGACTTGAAACTATGTCTTAGTGCTTGGCATAGATGGCTAATTGGTGTCTGCATGCTAAAGTGATTTTGAGTCTAGTGGAGGATGAGTGATACTGATGTTTACGTCAGAATTTAAATTTGAGGGGGATTAATCAAATTAAAAATGAATATTCCAAAGCCATTAAGTGAGTTAAAAATATAAGAATTTGAGAAAATAAAGCTAAATTTAGCAAAATTAATGATTAGGAGAAAATTACGGGGAATAGGATTATGAAGAGTTTAGAGTGAAATTGGTTCAAAATTTGACCCATAATTAATGGTGAATTAGTCATGTTAATTAAATTAATTGAGCGCAAACTTTGGGCATCAAATTGACCCATTAAATGATCATGTAGCTCAAATTTGGAGGATAGGATCATCTGAATACTTTCTGCAATGTCCGTCAAGAAATTATGCATGTGGAGTTGTTTTGACCAGTCAATTAACAGTGAATCCATTGATGGTCAATTCACTTGAGTTGGGTTATCAAATTAACCCAAAACCTAATTGGGTCAATTTCTGGTTTAAGTGTGAATCATCCATGACAACCCAATAATTGACCCAACTGACCTAATTAGACTTCCTTGTGCCTTCATTGTGTTCAACCACATTTCAAGACACCACCTTGCTGCCAATTTCCAAAAAAAAAAAAAACACTGCTATCAAATTGTATGTCTCCAGACGATGGGAATGCAAAAAGATATTGTGGTCCAAGAGCTCATTCATTGAGTTGACAGCATCTCCTTCCTCTCTACGTGAGGAATTATCTAAACCCTCCTCCAATTGGAGTGATCGTATAGCTGATGGTGAGATCCCACGAATCATTTAGTTGGTGTCAGAGCCATCGCCAATTGGTTCCGACAAGGTTGATTACCTACGGGGAGCACAATTATTTGTGTCGGAACATTCTAATCAACTAATTAATCTATCCATAATTCTATTTTGATGGAGTTACACAGCTAATCCTAGTGTCGACCCTGCCCTGTAGCAGCTATAATTAGGGCCTCGTTGGAAGTCTCCGGGAGCAACCAAGGAGATGTTGGAACTCTTCAGGCTGCCGAATTGCATTTGAGAGATTGCTTAAGCACTCATGAGGATGTCTAAGCTACTTCTAAGCTTCACTGCTCTCTCCTTGTTGTAACCACCAAAGTGGAGCTCTGATATCCAGCAAACTTTGTTTAGATTATACAACAATTCATACCAATTTGGTTCCCTTTAGCTGTGGCTAGTCATCAATCATGTAGAGGGGAAATTCCATACTGGAATTGTGGCCTTCTAACAGCATCCATAATTGATTAATCTGATGATCCATATGCCTTTGAACAGAATTAGGAGCTTTGGCAGTTACCATGCCTTGACTTGAAGCAATTTCAATTGCTTTGGGAGGGTATTAGACACCAAATTGTTCAAATCTGTACTGACTTGGTAGTAGGATCGTTGGTTCGTGGTTCCTGTGATTGTTGTCAAGCCATGGCCAAGTGAGGGAACCACTTATCAATTGTTATTCAATTTGAATTGATTTTGTTGAGTCCAACTGTTGAATGCGTAAATTTTACTAGACATATCAGAATTCTAATGATGGTGATGTTTCGTTGTTATGGGGGTTTCAGGAGAATTTGAGAGAAATATCAATATCAGTAACCGACTTTCCTGGGGTTCAGGCCAGATAAACTCTCCCGTTGGCTGGAGATAAAAGATGATGTCCCCTTCATTGGATTTAGCTCGCGAATATTCCCAGCTGTTCAATCAGATCTAATTTCAATTGTTGAGATGAATGTAAGTCCCGTGATTTCATTTAACTTCACCCATTCAACCCAGTTAATTAGATCACAGTTGTCTAATCATATCAAAATTTGATCGTAATAACTAAATCACATAAATGATTTCTATCTTTCAATCTTGAAAACTCTTTACTGTATGATCCATTAGTATGTCATCCCACTCATCCATTCATAACAAATGGACAATCGAGGAGTTTCTCACACATTACGTGCTCTCCAATAAGTAGCTGATGAATGGTAGAAATTTGCAGTGCTGTCGAAACTTAAGTCCCAACCTTAAAAACTAAAGTCTCAACCTTTCTAAGAACATCATTCAAAATAAATGTTTCAACTTCTCTTAAACTCAGTTAAATTCTGTCACTTCAAATAAAACAGATTTTTATACTAGTTTTTAATGGAAATCTCATACTGAACCAACAATATGGGTGAACATTGTATAATGTAGAAAAGGTCCTTATTTCCTATTGTTTCTTTTAAATCATTTAAAATCTGAAATATACGTGAGTGAGGGTCAAAAATTATAATGTGTACCTTAGTATCATGCTTAACGCTTATAATTGAAGGCTTACATATTGTAAGCATAATATTTTACACTAACCCAAAAGTTGCCAAGCTTTATATGGGCATTTGTGGTGATACACCTTTATGTCACAGTATCTTTATAAATCTCTCAAGTCGATGAAGACAACTTGTAAGGTTGCAAGAAGGTCCCTCCACTTTGATACCTTCAATGTGTTTTGACTTTTGAGGTGAACACGTGGGAATTAGATTTGCCCATATATTAATTGACTAGTTCGAATTACATCTTAAAATTACTGTTTGCAATTAAGAGCTTCATGCTTATGCATGTACATTTGAATCCACCTTATTTTCCTTTTTAATGTAATTGCTTATGTCCCCTAATAGGCTAATATTATATAATTGAAACCAAATCCTGTTACCCACGTCAAATTCCCAAATCCCCATATCTCTAATACCAACACTTATATGAAAGTTCCAAAGTATCATCACAAATGGACCAATGCCCCAATCATTAAGATCTCCAGATGAAACCAAATTACAAAAATGCTCTTAGCTTCACTTTGATCACTTCCCCCATGAACCATACCCATCCCTAGGAAATCTTATACATCTCCCTCACATGTTCTCAATAGCATGTACAATATGCTTTCTTTCTCGAGACGATATTAAACAATCATACAAATTGAAATATTTTGAACCTTCTTCTTGCCCTAATGTAAGTCAACCCTTTTTCCTCACGTCACAGCCTCATATCTATGACCCCAGTGGCTTTTTCTACCATGAAAACCATTGGTCAAACTCAAGTAATGACTGGCTTTCATGCCTTGGTATATGTTGATGGTGGTCTCAAACTCCGTCGATAGGTTTACATGCCCTACATGTGTTGCTTCCATTCGCCTGATATGTCCTCGTAGCTTAGATCTTGACAATAAGATTTCATGTTTTTGCTATGCTGTTGCATCCAATCTTTACAGCAGGCTTGCATGCTCTCGTTACACTGTTTCAACTCAAACCTTTTAACGGTAGGTCACAATGTCCTTGCATGCCGTTGCTATATTGTTATGCTCTTCCTCCTACATTTATAATAATTATATAAACCTCTTTGCTTTAGTCATCATACTTATAGTAATTCCATGAGTTAAGTTCTAATTAAGGTATAATTGACTTTAGCCTAAGGTCCTTGTTAGACTTTTGATGCCTACCCCTTGATAGTATGCTATCATACTCTTAGATACTCTATCTTACAATAGACTCAATAAGTAAGATATGGAAATGCCTAAAGCTCACAAGTGGGCAAACCATGATTCCATGACTGGAAAAGCCAATAGGGGAAGTATAAGTAGATCGCATTGGTTGAAACTGATGTACTTGGTTTAAAGTGTGAATCATCCAGGTCAACCCAATAATTGACCCAACTGACCTAATAAAACTTTTCTGTGCTTGCATTGTGTTCAACCACCTTTCAAAAAATCACCCTGCTGCCAATTTCCCAAAAAAAAACACCGTGCTAGCAAATTATATGTCTCCAGATGACAAGAATACAAAGAGATATGGTAGTCCAAGAGCATATTCACTGAGCTGACCACATCATCTTCCTCCTCTCTACTTGAAGAATTAACTGAACCCTCCTCCAATTGGAGTGATCGTACGACTAATGGTGAGATCCCATGAATCATTTAGGTGGTGGTGGAGTCATCGCCAGTTGGTTCCAACATGGCTGATTACTTGCGGGGAGGACAATTATTTGCATTGGAAGCATGGGATCATAAAAGGGTTCTTTCATCACTTCCAAGTAAATCATGTCATCCAATTAGTTAAGTGTCAGCCTCTCCTTAATTAAAATTTTCATTTTTTGATGAGAAAATGAGTAATAAAATATAGTGGGTTGTGTCTATAAACATCATCAAATCTTGCTTTCTCAATTAAATAAGATGCATCTTGTACACTCGTTGAACCTCATCTATAGAGCCTATAACTAACTCAAGTATTAGAGAGTAGTCTGCGCTTGAAATTTTAAGTTTTATTTTTTGTTGTTTACATTGAGTCAAGTAAAAAATATAAACAATTTCAAGTTCAAGCTCACCTTTGCAGCATGCGTATCAGTATTATATTAACCACACTTATTTTTATTGAAAGAATTGTTTGGTTGTATCTATATATGCTTGTGTGTTTTTGACACTTTTTATGAAACATAGGCACAAAAAAGTTTTCATATTTACATTAATTTCTGAAAATTCATGGTTGTGTTTATATTTTTGTATTTATTGGGTCAATTTTGAGTTGAATATTCTAAAAAGGTGCCTCCTGCTAGTTGATTTTGAATTGATTGCAGTTTCTAAGATAATTACCAACCCTTAGAAAGAGTGCAACTAAAATGGCAGGCAATGATTGAGATTGAAAAGGCCTCTTATGTAATCTTATCAGGCTACATCTTTTGTAAAAAATAAGTTTCGAAGATAATTACTAGCCCTTAGCAAGAGTGCAACTAAAATGGCAGGCAATGATTGAAATGGCACCTTCTGTAGTCTCCTCTGTCTACATCCTTTGGGAAAGAAAATGTGGAGATATTTTCACCGGAATGAAGACCATCCTCACCAGCTCACCACCACCAACATAATGATTTGTGTTTCTCTAACTATTAGTCTCAGCCTAATAAAATACCTCTTGGCAAATCATTCTTGTTTATTAATCTGTATGTTATTCATTTTAGTTGATAAGTCTCTTGCTACAACTTCTGCCCAAGTTTCTTTTGGCTTACCTCCTCTCTTCTCCATTTCTATTTCATGAGTTATTTCTTGCAACCTTAACCTTGCTTCTTCACCTACTGTATTACATGCTGAAATGATCTTTAAATTTTCTTCTTTTTCTCTGATAGATTTTGTAAGAAAATAAAACTTTTCTTGGGCCATATATAACCGATAATGTTAAGCTTTTGGGTCAGTAGTTGGTAACTAGATATTTAACATTTTATCTAAGCAAGAGCTCTTAAGTTCGAACTTTGATGACCCCTGGTTATCTCTAGCATACAACAACAACAACCAAGCTTTTATCCCACTAGGTGGGATTGATTACATGATTTATTTATTTTTATTACATTTTATCAAATAATAAATTCTCATTTAGCTCTAAAAATATAAGATTGTTCCTTATAGTTTTTTGTTATATCTTTTTTTGCCTTTATTTTTCTCTTCTTATATGGAAAGATCCAATAATCTAACTTTTTTTATATAATTTCTGTCATCTTATAATTTATATGTCCAAACTATTTAGGTGACTTTCTTTAAGTTTATCCTGAAGTGAGGCTACCCTAATTTTCTTGTGGATATACTCATTTATCATATTATTACGATATACCCACTCCACTTATTCATCCTAGTATTCTCATTTCTGTAACACTTATTTTATTTGTGTATTTTTGCTTTGTAGGCCAGTATTCAGAACCATATAACATTACTGATCTTATAGTTGTTCTGAAAAATTTACTTTTAAGTTTAAGCAAAAAATTTTATCACACAATGCACCAAATGTATACTCCATCTTATCTATCATACTTGGACCTTACTAAAACATTATCATTTATTCTCTCATCTTGATAACTTGATTATCAATTATCATTTTTCTACTAGAAGTGTTTCTATCTTTACTAAATTTACACTTCATTTATTCGATTTTTTATCTAATAAAATAAAAATCTTTAGATTCTAAAGTATTTTTTCATAATTCTAAATTCGATTTAGCCTTATATCTAGTTTTATTAATAAGAGAATATCGTCTGCAATAAATATACATCAAGGCATTTTTTTTTTTAATATCTTTAGTCAAAATCTCTATAATTAATGTAAAAGAATATAGACTTAAAGCTGAATTTTGGTATAATTTAACTAAAATATGAAAATTATTAGTCAAAAACCTCTTATGTCTGAACACATGTTATATATGTCCTGAATAATTTTAATGTAAGAAGTGTAAATTACTTTTTTTTCTAAGACTCCTTAAAGCGTCTCCCTTGGGATTTTATCATAAGTTTTTTTAAATTAATAAAAATCAAGTGTAGATTTTCTTTTCTCTTCATAAACATCTCAATAAAATATTTTCACAAATGAATAACTTTCATAATATATCTACCTTGCATAAAATTATACTGATTTTGTGATATCGTAGTATCATGACGTAATGTATACTTGATAACCATCTCTCAAGACTTTATAGTATATTGTATTAATTTAATTTCTCTATTATTAATACAATTTTATACATTACCTTTATTCTTATAAATGAATATCAATGTGCTCTTTCTCCATTTATTTGCTATTTTTTAGTTTGTAAAATTATATTAAATAACCTAGTGACCCAAGAAATTTCATCTTTTATATATTTTCAATTATCTACTAGAATGTCATTCAGTCTTACTGCTTTTTTATGTGTCATTTTCTTTAAAGTTTCACAAACTTTATCTTTAATAATACATCGGATATCAGAGTAATTTTTTATTTTCTTTTTAAATGTAAATTCAGTAAGATCAATTATATTATTATAACCGTCTTTGAAAAGCTTTTCAAAGTAATTGATCATCTATATTGAATATCTTCTTATTTAAAATGTATTTTTTTATTTTTATCCTTAATATATTTTACTTTACTCAGGTCTTCAGTTTTTTAGCTCTTATTTTTGCAATCTTGTATTTGTATTTTTCTTTTTTTTAGTGTTCAATTTTTTATATAGATTCTCAAAAGTATATTCTTTTCATTACAGATTGTTTTTTTAGATTCTTGTCGAGTAACTTTATACTTTTCTAAATTTTCTTTGTTCTTGTATTTATATTAGTCTTTGTAACAAATTTTCTCTTCAATTTTTTTTTATACATTTTTTTCCTGCTACAAAGCATTTTTATTGTGTGAAGTTTTTTCTTTATATTCTTCTAGCAGATCCTTTATAACTTTACAAATGCAATTGGCAACTCTCAACTATATAAAGTTAGCTTTCCCTTCAATTTCTCATTGTCCAAGTTCTAGAACTCTCTTCTTAAAGATATTTCTATTCTCTTTTTTTTAAATTTCATCATAGTCCAAGAGTATTATTTCGGCTTACTATTCTATCTCTAGCTCTTTATTTTAAAATTTAAGACTATTAATTAATATTAGGTACTTAAGCATTTACTTGATATGATATTGCAATCTTTACAGTGTAAGCAATCTTCTTTTTTTATAAGAAAATAATCAATTTGGATTCTCGAAGACTCATGCTTATAAGTAAGATTAAAAAAAGGGCCTATGCTGAATTGAATCCACACTGCAATAGCAAATAAGCAGCTCATGAGGTGCTGTGTAAAATTGGTAACCAAAGATTTAAACGACATTATTTTCACTTTCCCTTTTATAGTTACTTTTTACTGCTATTAGGCATTTATTACAACATTATTATTACTTTGATTTTACATTTATAAATAGTGCTATCTTTATTGCTTCACTCAAACCTACACGAATATTTTTTTAAATCACTCATTTTCCCTGAATCAGTGACTTAATCACAGCCTCATAACACCTTCCACACTCTCTTCACAAAAATGACTACCATGTAGTGTAAATTTTGTAAAGAGAGGGTGTAGTATAATATGCCAAGATGTCTATGACATATATGTAAATGTCCCGTCTTTTTATCTTCTTTAACTTTGTTATTGCAGTTATTTCTTGATTATGATGACTTGATGAGTATGCCCTGCACTAGACGAACCATATTTCAGACAAACCAGAAGCTTAAAAATCTCAGGTAAGCTTTCTTCTTCAATTCAGCTCTTTCATTTCATGATTAATTATCAGGGAAGCATTTAGTGAATTACTTCTACAGGCGCAAGGGGTTATTAAAACAACAGAATATTGAATTTTAGCTGACTAAACTAACGATTTTGTATCAATTTTTAACTTTTTATATTGTTTATTTAACTCGATTTTATTATTCGAATTCCATTTGTTAATTAAACCAATAAAATTGAGAAGTGCAGTTCGTTTTGTTAACGCGTTGATACTACTGACATAAAAGACTCATCTATGTGACTGCTAGAGTAGAATTTATATGTAGTCAGTTTGCAATATTGAAGCATGTAATCAATTATTCGGATTTCAAAAATTTTTTGCAAGCTAATTTTACGGCAGCCTCAGCTTCAATCTTCGATTTTGAAACCGTTCTTTTGAGTATTGGATACGACTTTTCATCATGGTTAGATTAACCCATCATGATCTACACTTCTTGCAGCTCCAAGGCTTTTGGAGACGAGAGAAGCCAAGACTTGTACTGGCCATGGTTTCTTCCCAAGATCCCTGGGCGCATATATTATCTCTTTGGGAAGCCAATCAGCACAGAAGGAAGTGTGGATTTGATGGAGAGGGAGGCAGCAAAAGCCATGTATTGGCGTGTGAAATCTGAAGTTGAAAGTGCAATCTCTTATTTGATCAACAAGAGAGGGGAGGACCAATACAGAAGCATCTTTCAGAGGGCTCTCTTTCAAGCTGCATGGGGTCCATCAAAGCAGATCCCTTCATTTGAACCATGATGGAGTGATCTGAAATCTACTTTAAGTGACAAAGCTTGTGTATTACCCTTTTTTACTCGATTCGGGGCCTGAAACATGCCGAATGATGCTTCTACAAAGTCATCAAAAACTATTTTTCGTAATTCGACTACTTATTGCACCTCGAAAAAGTTGTAGACTTAGTAGTTTTACTATATTCCCTCTTGTCAAATTATTTAAACTCCTCTGTTTGTTTAATCATATAAAATGACGATGAGATAAATGATATTATTGGCAAGTTTCAAGTTGGATTGATTGAAATAACACAAATATTTAGATTGCATTAAGGAGATTATCTTGGTGTTATATATCTGTTTTTTTTTAGCAGTAATTTTATAATTTTTTATAAGATTATATGCATATATTATAATTATTTTTTTAAATAATATGATATGATATTAAAATAGCATTACATTAAAGATAATTTTTATTCAAAAATAATCCCATGATAATTGGATCTTCTAATCACTTGCACTCCATGGTACATTCCATTCTACAAGGAATCAATAAATTTTTGGTAGCACTTTGTAATTGGTTTTATGAATTTATTCTTTTCAATAATTCATGTTTCACATAACACTTTGTATTAATTTTATGAATCCTTTGTAATATAACATATTTCACTTAAATTTGCTTAAATTTATATATCTTTTTAGTTTTATCATATTAAATTCATGTTGTCTTATGTATAATATAATTAAAATTTGCCTTGTTGGAGTTAAAAAGAATGTAATTTTTAAAGAATTTGAGTTAAATATATAATTTTAGTAGAATTTTATGTTTGTATTCAAATTTTTTTATTAGAAAATTAACTCCAAAACACAATTCATTTGATTTTGTATAAATTTGAATTATATTTTGAGTTGAGATTGACTTGGTTTTAAGTTGAATCAACTTTCATGCTATTAATACTTATTTTTTAAACTAACATTGCAAATAATTTTATAATAAAAATTAAGATTTATGTTGGATGTGAAATAAAATTATTAAAATTTATAATAAATTAAAAATATTATTATTATATTTTTTTTCTCAAAATTAGATAAATGTCAAATAAGCCCTTAATTATAAAGGATACTTCCTAGAAATATGGTCAAAGGAGACTTTTATGTATGAATATTAAACATTAGTATTTAATATGAGACTAAGGAGTTTGAGATTAAATTTTTTTTAAAAAAAATCTCAATCAATATTTAATTTCTAGAGAGCCATTTGATTCATTATTGTAAAATTATGTAGTTCTTTTAAGCAATTTATTTAAAATTAAATTAATTTTTATTATTATTATTTAATATAATATTATTAAATTAAACAATTAATAATTTAAAGATAATATAAACATTCATACGTAAATAAGGTTTAATTCAGACACCCCGAAAACTATTTTATTTAGTAATTTATATTTTTATTATTAATTCTATTTTTTGAGCTGAAGTCAAATTGGAGTCAAGATATTTGGCTGGAGCTATTTAGAAAAATATAATACATAAAATAATATTTATATATTATTTTTTTTTAAATTTATTTACATGAATATCATTTTATAAATTTAAATGTTATAAAAGTAATATTCTGCCAATAAAATCATCTTCAAATCATATAAATTATAGTTATAAAAAAATAATAATAAAAAAAAGAAGAATAATAGATATTGAACTACAGATTTTTATCAAAAATTGTAGTTGGGCTCTCATCGTGAAGTCATATATAATATAAATAAAATATTATATATATATATATTTGATAGAAATTTTATGTATATATTATTTATGTCATTATGTGTAATGAAGAATAATTTGAATAAAGTTTATATAATATTTTAATATTTAAGATTATAGATAAATGTATATATATGTAAATTAAGTAAATGTAATTATTTTCTTTTTCGAGTAAATTCCGAATCGCTAATGGTCGAACCCGAATTTCGAGTCTGCTTCGATAATTCGATTTCGGTTATTTTGCTCACTCTTGCGCCGCCAGCGCCAAACCTTGCAAGCCCTTCGCCCGTTCTCTCTCAGTCGACCATGGAGATCCGGCAGGAAAATCGAAGAAAGTTGCGAGACTTCGAGCTGTCAATATGCTACTCTTTAGTCAATTGAAGGCGATGGTCGCAGTGTCCGCTGCGGGGGTCTCGAATTCTCACCGGCGGCGAAGGAGCACTCGCCGGCCGCTGCCTGTGAAATGGCGTCCACCGCCGCCGCCCAGCACCGCTGTGTCTTCGGTTAGCCTCCTTCACGCGCGTTTTCAATCTGTGAAAGTTTTCTCTTGGTGGTTTGGGACCTCTTCCGGTGACTGTTTGAATTGTTATCTTTTTTTAGTCGGGAACATACCTTACGATGCCACCGAAGAGCAGCTGATACAAATCTGCGAGGAGGTCGGTCCTGTAGTCTCTTTCAGGTCAGTAAGTACGAGGGTCAACAGAATCATTCTGTCGGGTGTGTCCGTTTAGTTGATGAAATTAGGGTTGTATGTTTTGGAATCTTCCAGTTACGTACTATTCAAAGAGTAATTTTTGTGCTTTGACTGATTTTCTTGTTTCTGATTTCAGTCTCACCAAAGCCCTAGCTCTCCATTTGTTGCCACCCCCAACCAGCTGTGTGGGTTTTTAACGCTAGAATTTTTGTTTGTTTTGTTTGTCCAGATGTATAGGTCTATACGTTTGATCAGTTATCTGTTCATAGTAATTCTTCCTACGCATGAGCTTTGTTACTTACTTTTGCAAAATCTGTCCCAAGCTCAGAGAAAGGAGAGTTGAGGTAGTCTGAAGAACCAGTATAGTATTCAATATTCATTACTTTTTATGATGGATTTCTGTCATATTAAGCACAAGACAGAGATCTTTGCTTTAAATAAAGCTGAATAGGGAAGAGAAATCCATGTAGGCGAACTCAATTAGTTTGGGATTATGGCTTGGTTATTGCTGTTTGTTGCTTTTGTAGTTATTTGTTCGGAGTGCTCCACATATTTATGTGCTGCCTCTTGTATTAACTTTTAATAATTTTGCAGGCTAGTAGTTGACAGAGAGACTGGGAAGCCTAGAGGTTATGGGTTCTGTGAGTACAAAGATGAAGAAACTGCTCTCAGTGCTCGTCGCAATCTTCAGGGCTATGAGATAAATGGTCGTCAGCTAAGAGTTGACTTTGCAGAGAATGACAAAGGAACTGATCGAAACAAGGAACAGGTTAAGGATGATCTACTGAGTACCATTATTCTTTTGGACTCCTCTTTGAGTTATTGGCTTTTGTAGAAAGTTGCAGTAATGTTCTTTATTCAATATTTTTTAAATTAAGGATACGATTCAGCTATTACCTTTGTGAGAAGAATAGGATTTGTGCACATAGGGGAAGAAAGGGAGAAGAGACAGAGGGACAGTAAAAGTGGGAGGAAGAATTAGGTACTCCACTCCCTCTCACGTACTGATAACTAAGCATTCACTTCGTCATACATATGCAAAAGCTTATACATGAAGGGGATACATATTTACATTTTTACTTTTTGTATGTAGCTAGATTCAACCATTTTATTATTTTGTATTTGGGAGGGATGCAGTGGTGTGTATTGTTTATGTAATAGAGAGATTTACATTTGTGTTATGTTGTCGTCTTAAGGAGAGACAGTGGAGAGGAGATTGAGTGAAATATGAGGTTTTATCGTGCCTCAAGGTTTCAGCTACATTATGTTGTCATCTTGATGATATGTAAGGTTACTATATATATTAGATAGGAAAGAGGGTTGTTTTTCTATCATTCTATTTTAAATATGAGGTTTTATCGTACCTCAAGGTTTCAGCTACATTATGTTGTCATCTTGATGATATGTAAGGTTACTATATATATTGGAGAGGGAAGAGAGTCGTCTTTCTATCATTCTATTCAATTTAGCAGTTTATCTTCTAGTTTTCTACTATTTAGTGTATTACCCTTTTCATGATAATTGAGACAAGAATGGGGTTATAATGTTCTTTTCATGAGCTGCATTTTAATCATGATCTAAGACTTACTATTAGTTATCATCCAACTTTACCCTACCTCGAGAAACATGACTAAGGAATGGCCAATGGGACTCTATATCGCCCCGATCGCCACCTTGCACATACTAAAGGGTCCCTGTTGATTGAATGTTCCATTTTGAGAGATTCCCGTTAGGACCTTCATACACCAGTTATGGATAGATCGCAGCAAACACTAATTAACATAATTTTCGATGTCAACAGAACCACCGGTCTATTGGAGCACTACTTGGAGGCAGCTGATAGTAAAATTCTCTTTCAAGTTGAATGGAAGAATGAAAGCGGAGCAAAAACAATTTATTTGCTTTTGGTGCTGATTCTAGTTGACTAGGTCTTTTTGACTGGCATATTAATAAATTGCTTATCGATTTCATTGTTTAAGTTGAATTGGAAGATTTCCAGGGGCCCTTCATCTACCTCCTCCGTTAACCTCCTCCTTTTTCTGTCATGATTTTTGTGTGCACTCATTAGCATGAACACATTTTTTCACGTAAATATATGTATGACTTCCATATATTGTTTGTGACAATTTGTAAAATGAGTATAAATTTTGTTTAAACATATGGCCTTTTGCATTTTAAAATTCGTACTTTGGATCCTATTCATCATGGGAAAGTACCCTCTTGCCACAACATGAATAAAAATTTCTATTTCTTTTAGAAAGTAGGTATGCGGTAGTATGCTAATGTGCCACTTGTGTAAGAATTATGCTTACTGATGAAGCAGAGTTGTTCTCTGAGGGCTTGTGCTTTAGTAGGAAGGGTTTTGGAAATATCTCATGATATGTTTGTCCTTTAATTTTTAGAGACAATGATTGTTCTATATACAACTTCATAAGAAAACTGTGGATCTTTGAGTAATGGCTGTTAATCTTGAACAAAGCTTTACTTTGATGCATATGATTCTTTCTAAGTTGCAAATAGCTTCACATGAGTTAGCATTGGGAAGAGTTCGAGTCCAAAGGGCTGCTTATGGATTTAAGCACGGAGAGTAATCTAGAGTTTTGGCTTGACAATTGGCTTCCGTCCCATTATTTTGCTTAGTTCTCAACTTCAAATTGGACAACTTCCATGCATCCAAAAAGGTTCTTTCCAAATTGCTGAGTGATCTAAGCTTTAACATTTTGTGCAGTCAAAGAGGAAGCAAACCAGAGAGAGATGGACCTCCACACTTTTAGCATGAGTATTCATTTCCAATTCAAGATTTTCTTTCTTTTTTTATTATTGGTCCACAAACCAACTTATTCTCCAGAGCTTGTCTATTACTAGACCTGTCAAATGGTCAAATTCGAATCGAATCAACCTTATTTCAAATTTGACCCGCATGACACTCGGATCGGATCAGGGTCAATGCAGATTCGCCACAATCCGATCTATGACTCGCGACAAATCGGATTTCAGATCAATCCAATTTTTTTCTTAATTCTTGATTCATACTTCAATTATTCATTAAAAAAAAACACAAAAGATATTTTATATAAATATTTAGAAAAATTGGGGAATTTTTGTACGTACCTCTCAATTCTTCTTCAATTACATATTAAACCTCTTATTCTTATATTTTACAACTTAATCCCTTAATATTTCTAAAATTGATAAGTATTAATGTCACTCATGTATTTACAAATATATTTAGAATATTTTTTTGTATACATAGCCTTGATAGTAAATTTTTAAATAATCATAATTAGTAAAAAAATTCTTTCAATTTTTTTTTAAAAATGGCCTAAATATATTGTATTTAGATAATTCGAGGGATTAAGTTGTAAAATAAAAGAATGGGAGGTTTAATATGTTATTAATGAAAATTTGAGAGGTACACACATAAATATCCTCCAAACAAATGCTACATTAGGCACCAATATAACTAGCATTGATCAGTTTAAGAAAGATTTGAAAAATCTTATAATAAATATTGAATCTTTCAGAAAAGTTTTACAGACATGCATCTCTTTAAAATAATTTAGAGATTACCTATTATTAAAAAAAAAAGATTATTGAAAATAATAAAACTCTTGCCTTTAAGATAACACATAAAAAATTTATATTACCTATTTTATTATTTAGGTTTAATAACTTAAACAGTTGGATCAAGATAGGTCCATAATTTGATTCGGTAATTGCAAACGGATCAGGTCAAATCATTAGATCAATGTGTCAAATTTGAAAAAATATCCATTTACTCATTAAATTTGAATCGAATCTTAGATCGGATCAAATCAAGGTTCAACCCATTTACAAACCTATTATATTACTACTAGTACTCTTTTCTCTTGCATGTCCCTACCTTTTTGGTGCATACTTGGCAACAGGCCAAGCATTAATTGCTCCCATTGCACGACTTATGTAACTTTCTTGCTTGAAGGATACTACTTTATGGGCTTCTTGTAAGCGAAAACCCATGAATACCTATAACTTGGAGATAAGGAATGGTATAGCCTGCAACAAATTGCTTTTGGGGAACTGAAAATACATGGTAGTCAGGATATCTTCAAATATGTCAAGCATTTAAATTTCTACTAAGTCCATGGTTATGCAAGCGGCAATCTATCCCTTGAAAGGAGAGAAGCATTGGATTGAAAGAGGACACTTTTGCTTATCTTGATCAATCAAAGGTAGAAGTAGAGACAAAGGCAGATGAAATAGATAGATAGCAGTCAAATTGAGGATGCTAGAAAAGTTATTAGCTTTCGTCGTCTTGACACGTTTCGTCGCTTTAAGACTAATGTGCATAAACTTTTTCTTTCTTTTGGTTCTCTTGTTCTATATCTAAGAGTTGAGTTTGAGTAGTTTTGGGAATTTGGTCTATCGAATTGTTGGATAATTTATGTTAGACTATCAAAAGCAACTTCTTTCATGAAAGTCTTTCATTTATGGATCATTTGTGAATATGTCGAATCTACTACTCTATGGACCTTTCAGTTTGTAAGTTTGCTATCAAAATAGAATGAACTTTTGTCTTGTAACTCGCTGGTTGACCGGAATTCTGAATTTCGTAAAATTCTTTTTGAGGTGGGGTATTTCTTACCTCAATCTCTTAAATAATAGGTAGAGTGGTACTTGACTAAAGGGGTCAGGAAAGGAAAAGAACTCTTTTCTTATATATTCATTCACTATTGAGTGAGGCAAGATTTGGCTTTTTGAACCATGATCATTGTACTAATCCTGCCCCTTATGGTAACCATTGCCATTTGCCAACCTCTATTGCAGCAGCCACTTGTGAATGATTAAATAATTCTGCTGAATTCTTAGCAGACTTTATGAAGTTTAAGGATGAAACTTGGGGGACTGTATTTTTTGGTCATATGTTTTGACTAGTTTAGTGGTACTTCAGCAAGGTTTAAAGCACATTGGATGTTAGGTAATAATTTGAAGAAACAGCTGTAGTGTGTTTGGCATACGTTTCTAAATTTGTATGTAAACCAAACTTGAAAACTGAAATTATGACTTTTTTTGAAAGTTGAAATTATGATTGATAATTAACTACTACCAAGTTTTACAAAATATCACTACGTATAGTACTGTAGATTTCTGTTGGATGGAATGTACTTTTTGCTTATATTTTATACAAGTAAATTTGGCTGACTGTTTATGTCCAAAAAAATAATCTGGTTGACAGTTCTTTTTCTATGAAGCACGACATGACACGTGGACACGGGGACGCGAGGACACAACACGACACGGCGATATGACAATATTCCAAAATATAGGACGCGAACATGGCATGACACTACAAATACAATAATAATAAAATTAATAATTTATACTTAAAAAATACATAAAATATAGTATAAACTTAAAATTTTAAGTATAAATAATTTATGAGTAGCACTGTAGTCTCATGGGATCAACATGCTTGAGAAGAGACGTTGATATTGAAAAGATTTGAGATGTAAATTTAGTGTCCATTTTGCAAAGTATGTGAAAAAATAAGAGAGAATACAATTTTACTTGCTAAGACATTCATAGTGAGCACGATAATAAGAGGACGTAAGAGCTCTCGATGAGAGAAGGATAAAGGTGAACTAGAGGTTCAAATTTTTTTCGATTGGTTTATTTCGTAAGGCTCAAGAGCAGCAAGGGAGGAAGAAATTTGATTTAGCTTGGTGAGCCTAGAGTTTTAACTTATATTAGGCAAAATTTTAATAATAATAAGAAATAGATTTTTAGTTTTATTAGATAAAATTTTAACAATAATAAAATTTTTAAATATTAATAAAAATTATAAAGAAGAGGTAGATGTATTCATAAGTTCTATTAAAAAATTATAATATTAATAAATAAATTTAACATTAATATTAAATTTATCCAATTCTATTTTATGCGTCTTAGAAGTGTCTTGTACCTCAAAAGTGTCATGCATCTTAGAAGTGTCTTAGAAGTGTACTAAGGTGTCCCAAAGCGTCACCGCGTGTCCAAGAAGTGTCTTTTAGTTTTTTTTTAATATTGTTTTATTAGGACACGCTACGTAGTGTGTTCGACACAGTGTCCCCGCGTGTCCCCGCATGTTCATGTGTCTGACGCGAACATGGTATGGTTTTTTTTTTAAGTGTCCTCGCTTCATAGTTCTTTTCTTACTTGGACAAGTTTATCAGATCTTGTTCTTAAGCCAGACTTTGTTCTATATACCTTGTATCTGTTTTGTTTGACCCTACACAATTGTACTGTCAATAGAAGCCTTCTTTTATACTTGGTCAAATTTGAAACAAAATTCACCAAAAAAAATCTTTTTTAAATAGTTTGGCGTTTAACTGCTGACTGATTTTGATTTTAGCAACTTCTCTCATCCCAGTTGCCAGATCTAATCAATCTAATTATGAGTAAATTACAATGTGATAGGTTTAATTAATATTCGATCAAATTTGTGAGTCTATCTCACTCATTAATTTCTTTGAAGTTGATTTAATTTAAGTATACTATATAAGTAGCTTGCTCTTACGCAAATCCTTGGAGTCTGCTCCTTTGATGTTCGGTTTAGTCCCTAATTAGTTTACACTAAATTCTAAAAGTGTTTTGTAGGGACGAGGTGGACCTGGATTGACATCAAGTAATGGTCAGTTCTTTGCCTGAACTTTTTTAATTAATTTTTTTTATTATGATTTTTTTGTTCCTTGCTTCTATTACCCTTGCTAATTCCTGGGAACTAATTATACAGATGGCCCAAAATCCTTACCCAGTCATTCGTCTGTGACAGATGGTTCTTTGTATCAACCATTTGGGCTTCAACTGTCAGCTACAGCTGCCTCTGTTATGGCTGGAGCATTAGGTGGTTCTCAAACAGGCAGCCAAACCCAGCTGATAAGTGGGATTCCAAGTATTCCTGGTGCTGGGAGTGATCCTTTAACTCTCTACCTGGCAAAAATGTCCAGACATCAGTTGAATGAAATTATGTTGGAGATGAAGGTAACTTATTTTCCACTCCAGCTGTTAGGTGGCGCTCCTTAACTATGGTTATAGGTAATATACTATCACTAGTTGACCATGATTTATTTTGGTAGACCTTGGCTACAAATAACAAAGCTCTCGCTCAGCAACTGTTAAGGGGGATTCCTCAATTGCCTAAGGCACTTTTTCAGGTTATGTTATGAATTTGTTCTCTCTTTGTCCCTATTTTACTTACTAGCAAGTAGTCATACAATAAAATCTGAATTAACCATGAGATGGCAATTAGAATGATGATCATTCTATGGTCTGAATAGATTTTGTATTAATAGTGATGCTGATGATTGGTTTTTCTTTTATAAATTATTAATGGTTGAATCTCATTTATTCAGGTTGGCCATTGTCAAACTATGTTAATATTGTTTATTGAGGTGGACGTTGTCATACTATCTAAATATTTTACATTGTATTCAACTTTAAACTTAGGCTTCAATTACCAAGGCTAAAGATTTATCCTCATTAAGCATAATGTAATGTCTGATTTGGGGGTATTGTTCAGGACCATAGTATTACTGCAGGAAAATAGAATGTAATGTATATTTGTCAGAGGGCGTTTCTCTGCTTGTTAGATTTTTTATTTTAATTTTTTTACTATAGTATTTCTGAAGTATTATATCCTCCTTTTCTCATTCTGGACAGGCTCAGATTATGCTTGGTATGGTGACGCCACAAATGGTGTGCTTTGTTTTCTAGGAACCCAAAGTTTAACCAGCTTAAATAAATTTATGTGTCAAATGCTATTATTTTTTAAAAATTTCTTTTTGTGTATTGGTACTCAGACGCAAATGGCAAGTAATCAGCAAACATCAAGTGCAGCAGTGCACCCCTCTGGACTGGATCAGAAGCCTTTGGCACCTTTTCATCAGGAAAAAATTGCTTTGCCTGATTCTTCCATCTTCCAGCGATCCTTACTTCCTCCTCAACCTGCTCCTCTTCAATCTCAGCAGCCTTGTTTTCCACAAAATCGAATTCCTGTACCTGGAACAATGTCCGGAATAGGCAATGCACTTGCTCAGCCAAATCTTCACATTACACCTCTGCCAACTTCCCTTGTGTTATCACAGGGGCTGCCTCCTCTAGTGCAGCATTCTAGACCAGTTGGAGCTACCATCATTAGACATCCACCTCAAGTGGCTCTGCCAAATACAAGTTTGCAGCAGTCGCTTGTGCCTCGCTATTTGACATCCCAGGTGAAAATCATTGAATTTTCATATTATTTGCTTGTTGATGCATGAATACTGAACATTATATGTGAGAAGTTGAATATTTTATATTTAATGAAGTACATGTGCTTAAATTGAAATGGTAAGGTCTCATTTTCTTTGATCGTTGGTTAATGTGTGCTGCACTGTATAAAGTCTTGACATTCCATTCTCATGAAAGGCCCCTTTCTCTACACCTGTGTTGGACCAAAATGTCGTCATTGATGACCCAAGCCTGAATGTCAAATTGTTGAAGGTTGAATTTTAGTGGACTAAAAGGTTTTGAGACTGTTCCTATTTTTTGGAATGAGGCTCTGGTGCTATGATAATGTTGGATACAAGACGAGTTGGTGACTGCTACGAGAAAATTTTCTCTTTACAATGTGACACCCGTGTCCTGTTTCTATATGTGTTTTAAGTAGAATACCTGCTCAACTGATATTTGAAGGGTTATTTTCTCATATTTCACTAATTTCCTTTTATTAACAATGTTGTGATACGTGACAGTTTGCCTCATCAAATAACCCATCCCTACTAAGTGGACTAGAGAAACTTTCAAGAGAACCTAGGCCACCTGTTTCTGGTCTAGATTTTATTTGGGCTTCGAAAACTGGCACACAACCAAATTCAAGTATTGGGTTGGTCAAGCCAACTGACATGGCTAGTGGAGAAACGGGTCTAGCAATTCAACTTCCTAAACGACAGAGATTGGAAGAGGGAGGTTTTGCTAATCAATTGACCGGTGGAAGCACTTCAGTGGCTGCCTCCTACTTGTCTGAGTCATTTGATTTGGGCCTTTCAGCTGGAAAACAAACATCTACTACAGATGCATTGCAAAACGTAGATAAGCAGATGCCTCAGGTATTTTGTTTTCCTTGTATTTCTTATTTGATTACTCGTTTGTGAGAAATTCATAAGAGAAGTGATAGGTCTTTCGCTGGTTGTCTACCTACGACAACCCTTCTCCTTCCGAGGCTCGAGACCAACTTTGCAAAAATTAAATGATAAAGCTTGACATAGAGTGTAAAATGTGTATGATTAAGGATGTTGAGATGCAGATGTTGAAATTGATATTGTTCACACTTGAGTGATCTACATTAATGATTATATTAAAGAAGGGATAAGCATGACACCTAGAGGATAAGATTAAAAAAAGGCCTTTTAAGCTAAGGGGGCTTTTAAGGTAGTTTGGCCATATCTATTGTCAATCATCAGTCGTCCTTGTACATAAATGTGAGGGCATCCAATCCAAACCACAATGTTAATGATATGACTAGAAGAGAAAAAAATGTCTTGAGATAGAATCATAGAAAGTAATATTGAATCACTTACACTCACAGAGAGTATTGCTTTATATAGATTTGAATGGAGAAGAGTAATCCATATAGATGACTACGGTCGACACGAGTAGGGTTCTATTTCAATTTTAGTTTTAAGTCAATTAAATTTATTTATTTTCGAGTCGGTTATCAAGTTGAAATGAGCCTAATTATAGGTCCTACTTTTTATGTGTAGCACTTATTATGTATATGGGTCTGTTTGTAAAGGTTAATTTTAGTAAGGTTAAAGTTAAACCTATTTGAAGATATTTTTTTATAAATAATGCTACACATCCCCAATAAATGACCCAAAATTTTGAATCCAATTAGGATTCCTATGTGACAATGATATCACAAAGACAAAAAGTTACTTTTGTCTATGAGGCACTATTGTCACATAAGTGTCAGATAGGAATCCTAGTTGGATTTAAAGTTTTGGGTCACTTATTGGGACTACAAATCATTTTTCTTTTTATTGAAAGTTGTGAATGATGTGAAATAAAGTTAGTCGTTATGTTAGGATGTGTGAGGGATGTGATATAATTTAGTTATTATTTGGCATATGTATACCATGTGAAATAAAGTTAATTTTTATTTTGAAATATTTGTACAATCTGAATTATAGTTAATTTTTCCTTCAAAAAAGAATATATAATTAATTTTTATTATTAAATTTTATGTTAATTTTAACACCCGGCTAAATAAACAGGGCTAAGAGATAATATTATAAATTCATTTATATATATATCTATGTATTTATGATTTAATCTCTTTATATAAACCATTATTATCTATTTATATATACAAAATATCTAAAAGATACATTAGAAATTAAATCTTAAACCTGGGTTAAGGGTTGATACTTTTATGCCTGCATTAATAGCATGCTTAGTTAGGTTAGCTTAACTCTAGTTAAGTTTAGGGTTGTTAAAATCTAACACCTTTTAATGAAGGGGTTAATTTGAGATGATTAGAAGATTAGGAGAACTTGCTTGATATATTTTAGAATGAGGAGTGGATATGATATTTAGAAAGATTTACGGGATCGGTATGAAATTTTCCCAAAATTTATATGTTTATGCACATGTTGAGTTGATTTCGAGTTGAATAGATGTTATTTTGAGCTAGTTGACTTCGATTCACAGAAAAATGAGCCAATTTTGGATCGAATAAAATGCAAGCAAATTTCGCGCAACTTAACAAACTTTCCAACTCTATAATTGACACCAAATAATTACAGTTAACACTTCATTCTTGTTGTATTTCTAATTTGGTTAAAAGGATTATTTTAGGAATAGAGAACTACATGTATGCCAGAATCTTGCAATAAACAAATTTCACTTCGAAATCATATATATGTATGTATGTATATGTATGTATGTATGTATGTATATGTATGTATGTATGTGTATGTATGTATGTATGTGTGTGTGTGTATGTATATGTATGTATGTATGTATGTATATGTATGTATGTATGTATATATATGTATGTATGTATGTATATGTATGTATGTATGTATGTATAATATATGTATGTATGTATGTATGTATAATATATGTATGTATGTATATGTATGTATGTATGTATATGTATGTATGTATGTATATGTATGTATGTATGTATATGTATGTATGTATGTATATGTATGTATATGTATGTATAATATATGTATGTATGTATGTATATGTATGTATAATATATGTATGTATGTATATGTATGTATGTATGTATGTATGTATATATATGTATGTATGTATGTATGTATGTATATGTATGTATGTATGTATATGTATGTATGTATATATATGTATGTATGTATATATATATATGTATATATATATATATAGGCACGCATACATATTCTTTAATATCCACATGCCACTCAATAGTTGAAAGTTGAACGGAAACAGGATGGGGACTTATGGAAGGTTAATTTATGTTATATTTACAAATGGTATGTACTTTTTCTCTTACTCCAATGAATTGGTGAGAATGCCTTCAAACTTGAGGCATGAAGGTTTAGGCATAGTGAGAGTTTTGTTGTATATATTTAATTGAATTAGTTTGAGAACTTTGCTTTTTTTCATTTGATGCCTTTGGAATTTCAATTTGATCAAATGTTCTCCACCCTGTTGTGATTGGATAAGTTTCAAAAAGTAGTGTTAAGCCATTCTACATAATTGTTTTTCTAATTACTGGGGGTTTAGCAATAGATACGGGTGTACCATGAAAAGTGAGTTTCCCACCGGTATGAGTTTTTGTGAGAATTGATGTATATATCCTTGTCCCTAGGCATTAGATATGTTATTCTTGAATTGAAACTTGAGGTCAACTCAGCCATTATAGTGGGGTCTGCCGGTTATTGTATATTAGTAGTTTTGGTTAGAAGGCTTATTAATCATATCAGTTAGCCTATTCTAATAACTTTGAAAAACAAGGTTTCCATGAATTCAGCAGGTAGGCTATTCTATTTTACTTTGGTCACAAGGTAATATTGTTTAGAACTAGTTAATGTCCTCTTACTTCATCATAATGCATGTGCCATTTTCATAAATAAAAACAGCGACAAAGCATGCTTAGTTCAATGTTATTGTGATGTGATGTTATTTAATTTGGAGAAATTGATTATTTAGTTTGATGGCATATTTAAATAACATTGTAAAAACTATAAGATTGTCATTCTGACATTTAGATGTCACTCAAAAGTGAGTGACATGTAGATGTTACAATAATTGTAATGGGCGAAGGTAAGATTGAATTGATTTTCTATTATTATTGTCTTCTATAATAGCATTGAATCAAATAAACAATAATTCAAAGATAGCATGGACATCTAGATAATACAATATTTGTATTATCTAGATATCATTGAACAAAACACCCTTAGTTTTGATCAACTAAAATGAATTGTTAGAGGGAGATTCTTTCGTGGTCATTCTAACATTCTGCAAGACACTAGAGGTGACTCAATGTCGTATTTTTTGGACAGCGTTGATGTTTTTTATACCCTTAAGACTTACAGAGCTTTGCATGTATATAGACTCGCCAATAGGACAGTAGATTTTGTTACATCCTTTACTGTTAATGGTGATGTAGTGTGAGAATAGGGTATGTCCCTCCTGCGGGATTTTTGCTCAATCCTTAGAAATGATCTTGATGTACTTGATGTACTTTTATTCTTTTTTAGTAATATATAAAGCTAAGGCCAAATTTTAGAAAACTGGCTAATAATACATTGATTGGTCACACATCAGAAGTTAACGTCAGATGCAGTACCAGACAAATGATTTGCAATTGAATGATTTATAAATTTGATCCAAATCCTAAGAGTTGGGATAAAACTAGTGGTCCTTTTTTTTGTAGCTTCTTGATTTTTAACTCGAATACTATGCCTTTATGCAGCTTTCCCCGGAAGAGGAGTCGGCTCTTATGCAACAGCTGATGAGTTTAACACCAGAACAGATTAGCTCTCTGCCATCGGAGCAGCAGAAGCAAGTTCTAGAGATACAACTAATGCTACGCTTGAAGCATCCTCAAATCTAGCTCTTCCAGATTGCATCCTCACTATTCATGGAGATGGGAAAAAGATCAAAATTCCCATGTAGATTCTCACCGGCCTTCGATTCTTTACATTTCACCAGAAAGATGAAGCTAGCCAGAGTCTGTAACTCTTGCCTGTGGCGCGATTTTGTTTTCTTCCTTGCTTCCTGTAAGTCAATCAAGAGGTAGAATTTCATTTGGGATTAATTGTGTGGGATATGAGGATCACAACGGTGAGAAATAAGAAAGTTCTTTATGATAGAAATTAGAATTGTTGAAATGGGATTTTTCAGTATCATGTTATTAATGAAGAGCAAAATAATGTAATGGACGATAGGTTATATAAGGTTGTCATAGGTTTTTTGAGCTCATGTAAGGAAGAGCAGGAAATCATTACCAAATTGGGCTAATAAATGAATTTATCTAAGTTATTACTCGTATGGCATGATGTATTTGACAAAGATGGATGGTAAATAATGTCATAAAGTTTCCTTTATATAGTTGCAACAACAATATTGATGATGAATTTATCAAAAAAAAAAAAAAAAAACAATATTGATGATGATGAGGATGATGATGATTTGCTTCTTGTTACATCTGTGTGCATATCCTTTTGTTTTCTAGTTCTAGAGCTGTCGAAGGACAAGCCGAACTCAATTTGAGTCTCAACAATTTTTTGATCTGAATTACTATGGTTGTTAATTATTATTAATTTAATTTTGAGTTGGTGTAGGATTGAATTGAGTTAGCTCGAAATAGATTAAAAAATTATTATATATATAATTTATTTTTTTATGTTAGTTTTTTCATAATGGTTTAATAAATGATTACGGTAAAAATTTTTAAACTTTTTTGTTGATTGATTGTAGAGTGATTTTTTATTCTATTTTTAATCATTAAATTGAAATGAATAAGATGATTTAATTTATTTGAATAAATAAAGATATGTAAATTAATATTTTGACAAAAAAATCAATTGAATGCCATATCAACTTTCAATTGAATTTGAATTAATAATAAATAAGTTTAATGTAGATTGAATTTTTTTTCATTCATATTTTAGATCGGGTCAGTTGAATCAAAACTTTCAATTTAATTTTAAATTAAGATCAATCGGCTCGAAATTGAATCACAAATTAATGACCTGAAATCCAGTCCACCTTTACTATATTCCCTGTTTCTTGCAATTACATGCACATTGTTCCAAAGTTTTTTATTTTCACTCAAATGGTTTTTTTTTTCATGAATACTGTTTAAATTCTATTATTTATTACATATTAAGGAATGCTATTGAAAAAACTCAAATTTATTCCATCTGTTCCTTGTGGTTTTTTTTGTACTGCATGTAGATCTTTCTCATTATTAAGAGACTTTTGAAATAGATGTGTATAAATAATCAACTTTGAATCTTTAATATGTAAATTAAAAGTCTTCGACTAGCCTGTATATAAATAAAAAGCTTTTGAATGGAATTCATGTAACGAAAATCTCCTATTTTAGAGTATTATTTATGTAAATAGAACAATTTTGAGTCATTTATATTAAATATTTCTTTTAAAACAATAGAGTAATAACCTAAATTAACTTGGCATTTTCTTTAAATTTAATTCGTTTGAAATAATCAATTCAAAAATTATATTTCTGTGTATTTATATTTTATAATATTTATTTATTTATTTTTGAGAACACATATATGGATATAATAAAAAGATTAAAATATAATAATAAATAATATATATATATATATATGAATTTAATAAAAAAATTATATGTAATATGTAATATATGTTAAGTAAATATATAAATTTTAAAATAAAATTAAAAGTAAAACTTGACGACTAACTTGAACTCCAAGAAATTTTAATTTACTTGAACTCAGAAAATTAAGTCTAGGTTGAGGTAAATTCGTTCAAATTCGACCCATTAACAACCCTAGTCCTACGGAGAATTTATTAGGTTTAAGCAGAGCATCATTTAATACCTAATCAATGGGCAGTCATACTTGATCATGCTATGTGCTACTTGTTACAGTCATGCGACAAAAGCGATTGAAATCTAGGTAAGCTCAAGCACAGCATTATGCTCGGTGATTAGGTGCTAAATGATAGTAACTTGAATCCAATAACTTCTCCTAATGACTATAACCCATAGTATATATTTTTGGTGAAGGAGGGGACGACACATAGAACTCATGCCTTTCGGTGAGGGAGGTAGGAAGAAAGTTATTATTTAAAATTTGATTAGGATTAATATAATTTCAGAGACCCAAATTAAAGATCTTAAAACATTAGGACCAATTTACAATGTCCTTCTAACTTCAAGGATCCAGATGCAATTTACTCTAAAAAAACAAATTTTACTAATCAATGGATTTATGAACCACCACCAGATGGGGTAAAATCTCAAATTAGTCATATGTTTTTCATTTTTTTTGGAAATGATAGTCGAATTTAATATAATCAAAGTGGGGTGTCCAGCATAAATAGCATTTCAAAGATATGACTTCTACATGAGCAGGACACATTTGGCAACAAATATGCATAAGCCTCATTTGAAACATAAATAATGCTGAACAATACTATTTTGAAAATATATCCAATATCAAAAAAACAAAAAAGTACCACATTTTGGAAATTTCCCCATCAATCTTCCTTCTCTCCAGGTCTGTAATCCTGCTGACTGGCGTTCTCAGGGGAGGCATTGCTCACATCTTCAGCTCTGGAATGACTTTGCCTTCTGTAATGGGTATTTTCGCGGCGGTTTGTCAACTTTGGGATGAGCATCAAGAAGCCCACCACAACAACAATCAGGTAAACTGTTTTCATGCCAAAAAGAGACTGGAGAAAGCCCATGAAAGAAGGTTCACTGATTCTCTTTTTAGTTGTTCTTCCCTGCCTGTATCCTTCTAGGAACCAACTAACCTGGGTTCCCTGATCGCCGTTGTCGTCGAGGCTCTCGAAGCCTTCAACCTTTAACATTAGCACAGAATACAACTACGACGTTAGCTTTTCTTTATTAATAATGAAAGCTATGCATGTTAGTGATAAAGGACCAGCAGTCCACAAAGGTAATGAATAACATCCTAATTTCCCTCAAAGATTCCTTTTGTTGATTCCTCTCGAGGATGTACATTGTTAGGCACAGATGCACTTTTTGCAAAAAACCGTGTGCATTCCGACGTACAAATCTTTCAAAAAAAATCTATAATGAGCATGGGCAGAAAGCAATGCATGAATACACTGTTGCAAATATGAAAAATGGGACCTATAAAAGTGTCAAAGATGACAACTACAAAAAAGCTGAAAAATGCAAATATGTAAAAACAAGTTGATCTGCTGCTAAATGTAATGACTTCAAGTGTTTGTTTGCCATGTTAACTTTATTAAGTTAAAATAACTTGACAGGTCAAATCCAACACAAATAAAAGGATTAAAATTAAATAATTTCTGATCTTACATAATTGCTGAAATAAAAAATTAACTCTATTCACATCAAACGTATATCCCAAGAAAAAAGCTAACTGTATTTCATATCTTACACATCGTGACGTGTAAGGTGAAAATTATTTATTTTATAATTTACATAAATTTATCTTTAAATGTGCATTTGTTTAGCAAGTACAAATTAACCAGGTTAACTTGATAGATGACATCCTACTGAAATTCCTCAAATAGTATACTTATTTCAAAAATAAAAAATAAACTTTATTTCCCATTCGATCTAAATATCAAGACAATGTATTTTACACTCCACGCATATCTAAGATAAGAAAAATTTTATTTTCACATCACATAATTTTCAAGGTAAAAATATAACTATTTTTTGGTCTGTTTGTTTGTAAGGTTAAAGTTAACAAGGTTAAAATTAAACTTGAATAGAAATATTTTTTATTAAAAGTTATGGATGATGTGAAATAAAGTTAGTTATTATATTGGGATATGTGAGGGATGTGATATAAAATTAGTTATTATGTTGAGATATGTGAGAGATGTGATATAAGTTAGTTATTATTTTAGTGATGTGTGTAGGATGCGAAATAAAGTTAATTTTTAATATTAAATTTTATGTATGATGTGATATGCCAGGTTAAAATTAAACCAGGTTAATTTTTAACGGAGAGTTTAACATTAACCTGATAAATGTTAAGTTAGACTAAGCAAAAGCACCTTAAGAAATGGAAATGCTTAACTCCAATGCTGCAGATTTTGGTTTATCCAAGTAGAGGTAAATATAAGAGATTTCCAGCAGGGTCTCTGTAGATTCTACCTCCACCCACCCTAATAAATTTATGGTGTATGTTTTTTAATAGGGATTTTCCATCAGGTTATCGTATAGCAAATCTCTGATAAAGACGATTTCGTTAGCCTAAAGAGATGAGGAACTATAAAATGATCCATTCTTAGATGGTTATTTCATAAAGAAACATAAGACCAAATATAGTTCATTGGGAAAAAAATAATATGCATATATATTTCATTGGGAATATGATTCAATAAACAAGAAATCATCTTCACGTCAAACTTAAGTAGGCCTGCCTGCTTACAATGGTCTCAATAAACTCTTCTGGACGTCCCAAGCAATACAGGTATCCAGGTTGTCACAGGGCTAACCATAACAGAATGCAAAACCCAGTTACCAATATGCCACTTGTGAATTTCTGCCTTCAAAATGTTTTCAGATCTCTTACGTTTCTAATACTTACAAAAGTATTGATAAAAGATTCAAAATCTCTCTAAAATACATTAACTTAGTTTTTTTTTTGTCAACAAATAAAGTGAGAATTTTCAAAAAAGATCATAACATGTTAGCTCATTGTGATTAGAGCTGTTATAAACACTTATGTTTGGAGTGGAAAAAGGGGAGCGGAGCAACGGGTGTCAGTATGCACGCCATCATTCTCTAAGTTGCAGACTTGAGTTATTAATATGCAAGTAAAACATACAAAAATCATTTACTGTTGACTAGGGGGCATTTAGTTCAATGTTATCTAGATTTGATTTGATATCTTTAGATAACTTTATAAAATATTATAGAATTATCACTTAAAAGATAACAACTAGATGTCATAACATCTAAATAATATGGCATATCATCAAGATGACACTAAACCAAATGCGACCTAAATAATTATCAAAGTTTAACTATGTTTAGAAACTACAGAACTAAAAAAATCAAATGTTTAGTTTTGGAAGTCATAGTTTACTCACCAATTGATATTCCTCATTTCGGTGCCAAACAAGTATCCTTGGCAGCTTTGTATTCTTGTTAACATCAAATGTATCAGCAAATTCTTCCCACTGCTTGATTCCAACATACGCAAACACC
This sequence comes from Apostasia ramifera, assembly GCA_019297695.1. Classification (NCBI taxonomy): domain Eukaryota; kingdom Viridiplantae; phylum Streptophyta; class Magnoliopsida; order Asparagales; family Orchidaceae; genus Apostasia; species Apostasia ramifera. The sequence goes on from JAEMOT010003568.1 coordinate 131,481, forward strand.
AGATCACGGTTGGCAGTTGCAGCAGACTTCAAAATCTTAATTAACTTCAATGATTTCTCATTTAGTTCATCTTCCACAATTGTAAGAACAATTTTCCTCTCGTCATTGTTCAGCAACTTGAGTGTTTCAGATGTGATCGGAACAACAAGAGGCAACTGATTTTGACTAATAAAATCCTCTAAAAACCCTCCTTCAAGTTTATAACCAGAAAATTCGTATTACCAAATGTCTAACAATAAATGTATGCTCAAACAGCTGAAGAAATGCCTCTAAATATGAGCATACACAAGCAAGTAATATCTAAAAGGAACAATTAAGCTGTAAATGAACTGAGCATTTTGTGAACAACTTGATATTTGGCCTGATAAGAGCTTGTTCAAGTTTAGTTCATCAATATTAACAAACAAGTTTCAACATAATTTTAAATGTCTGATTGGTAAATGAAAAAGTTTGAATATATTAGCGTTCGATTCGTTAATGTTAGTAAACTCTTCATATGAAGTTCATGAACATGCTCGCTTATAAGTCTCGATAAAATACTCTTTTAGAGCTCAATTAATGACTTTTTTAGAGATTTTAGTGCATCTTGTTTGTTAATAAAAAAAATTCATGAATTATAATAATGAGTCTATTCTGAATACATTAATATCCTTGACATATAAGAGCATGTTTATAGTTTTCTTGTTCTTAAACTAAGATATATATGAGCTCATTTGTGAACACATTAGTGAGCTCATTCGCAAACTATATAAACCATCCCCAAAAATGCCTTTATGTTCGCGAACCAAGTTCGAACAAGCTTGACTTTAGTTTTAGTAAATGAATATGAAGTTGAACAGACCACTACTCAGTTCAGCTCTCATTTATAGCCCTGGGAACAATGTACTAGCAATTTAAGATCATTTTCCTTACATTCAGATGGGATGGCAAATGAATTTCAGTAAAAAATTTGATAAACATGAACTTTACTGATAAAGCACAGAGACTTGTAATTGGCTCAACATGAAACTTGAAAAGTCAATTTCTAAAATGCTTAAATTTAGATATGATGTTTATGTCTTTTGAGTACTTACATTAATTATTATAACATGCAATCGTTCATGAAATAGTTTAAGACATTCAAAAGATGTTTCAACATCAAAATTAAAATTCTTCACTGATAGATTTAACAAATATAGAAAATTCATCAATGCAAACAAATGCATATATATGGTTTTCCCTAATGCGAAATACTCATATGCATAATTTAAAATATCTTAAACCAAGTAAACTAATCCTGAAAATGTTTTTTTTATATTACCCTGAAAACGTTTTGGCCCTTCTGTAGTGTGTCAAAATTCTTATATCCAGAAATAGATTTATCTCACCTTCAAAAGGGCCATAAAACACACTTTGTTCATTATAACTGGGATGAAGAGCCACCAGTGCAGGACTTTTGTCAAAATCATATGCAGCCATAACTTCATCTGAAAAATCTTTTGCAACAGCAAACCAAGACTTTTTCTTATATCTTTTCCCATATTCAGCCATTAATGATTCATCCAATCCAAAGCCAATAAATATAGGGAAATGTTTGCCAGCTTCTTCAACAAAGCTATATATGGAAGAATCTGATTCAAGAACAGAAACATCAGGTGAAACATACTTCTTCAGAAATCGGATAAGCAGCTCAGCTTTCCTTGGACCAGTGTATTCAATAGGAACACCATGCACAAAGAGCTTGAGTGTTGGAAAACCACTGCACAAGGAAATAAAAAGGACAGATTATCAGTTGGAGGTTCAAATAACTGAAATTAATGTGAACTGAATCAGCATGAAATAATTCATATACTACAATTTCCAAATCATGCAAGCAAATGAAATTATGAAAGCACGTACTCAATGTCATGTTTAGAAGCAAGTTTCCTATATTTGTCAGCATCTATTTTAGCAATAACAATAGGTTGATTCAGCTTGGCGAGAACTGGAGCAGCTGCATCAAGCTGCAAATTCAAGCAAACATATTATCAACGAGCTAAGAATCTCCAAAATCTTGAAGGATGCAGTAGTCAATTAACAAGTACTAGTAAGAAAAAATGCTGACTAAGAAGTCTAAGAACTCATCTATCATACACGCAGAATGAAAAATAAAGTTCAATCACATCGACAACAACAAAAACATGGAACTACTATCACAATGAACACAAGCAGGCCAGTTTATTAGGATGATATGATCATGTAGTACTCTTCAACAGAATTATAGACAGGAACTTGGAAAAAAAAAGGAGGGAGAAAGAAGTACAACATAATTTTAAGGTTTTTCCTATGTTCACGCCTATGCTAAGAATTTTATATTTTGAAGTATTAGATGACACTAAAGGGGCAATTGGTACAATGTTATTGTGATATTATATTATGTTATTTAGAAAAATTGATTTATTTGGTTCATTATCATGTTTAGATAATAATATAAAAATTAATAAAATTATCACTCTAAAATAACATCTACATATCAGCCAAATTTTGTGGCATTTAAGTGTCACCTTAATCATAATGAAGGAATGTGAGATAAAATTGACTTTTTATTGTCATTTTTTAATGTAATGATATTGGACCAAACATAATACAATTTAAAGATAACATTGTCACTTAGATAGCATTGAATTGTAAATGCTCTCCCAGATATCTATAATGGATTGTTGGGCATTTACAATATATGATTATATGTCGAAAATATTTGAAAATGATTCCTAATCCTAGGAATTTGGAATTCACATGTTTCAAAATTCTAAAGTTGACAATAAAACTTCACATTTCAATGTCTAAAAATGTTAGGCAAATTCAATACTAACATACATCTAATGTACATCCAACTCCACATTCTCCACCTCATAACTGTTTCCCTAGTTTTAGCTTTTAATCCTGTATAAACAAAATCCCTTTTTTCCCTTAAAATTTCAAACTTTGAAATTCATTTCAGCCATTCAAGTTGGCATTCAGAGATCATACTCTCAAACAACAAAACAACAGTATCAATCAGAACAAAATATCCTGAAAAACATTCTCAAAAGCAGAATGAAATACTGACCTCGGGGGAGAGCCTCTTGCAGTGCCCGCACCAGGGAGCGTAGAAATCGACAAGGATGTGATCGAAGGATGAGATCGCCGAGTCGAAATTGGAATCGTTGAGCTCAATCACGGTGCCGTCAACCGCGAACGGATGAGCCACCGCCAGCCGCAGTCCGATGAACCAAACCCTAGCCCAAACAATGATTAGAAGCCACGGCACGTCGGCTGCCTTCCGCTGCTTCGTCGTCATATCTTCCGAAGTGCCGATCTCCGCCGATGTCTGCCTGGTCGCCGCTTTAAATGTCGCCGGAGACTTGAAACAGTCGACTTTGATGAGCTCAGCAGATCACGAAACGGAAAGAGTTTTATTTGCACGTTCAATTTGGAGAGAGAGAGAATGAGAGATCTTTGAACGGAGGTTTGAACCAAGGCTTCACAACTCGGCTTAAACTCGGCTTAAACTCGGCTTCGATCGTTCCGTTTGATTTTGGTCAGCATTTTCTCAGAAACAACAATTATTATTTATCAGTTATAAAAAAAAACAATTATTAGATACTAAAAAAATTTATATTTCATTTAGGGTCAATTATATTTAAATTTTTAAATTTTAAAAATAATATCACATATATTTATAATTTTAAAAATATAATATTTGAATTTCTTACTCTTTATTTTTATTTTTTTAATATTAAAATTTTATAAAATATTAATTTATCCTTATTCTCTCTATTTTTTTTCATTTTTTTTATTGCAATGTCCTGTGATCTAAATATAAAGGAATTACATACTTTGATTTTTAAAAATAACATGATTTAAACACTTCTCATGCGGTTACTAATCTCAATGCTACGCCAACTCAAACATACAGTTCTTAGAAGTTACAGCTGATACAAAACAATATCATTATATTTGAATTTATCTGGATCTAAATATAATTTATCCATTCATTAAGTTAAAAATATAAGAGCACGCTACGAAGAAGAAGCCGTCCCTAGCAACTTTTTCTTTACAAAATTTTAAAAATATGTGGTCAAAAAAATCTTTAGAAAAATGAATATTATTTAATTAATTTATCAAACAGCATTAACATTATTTTTATAATTAACTATTAGTAAAATCAAAACTCCTATGAAGTAACAGGATTTCAATTTGGAGTCAAATTAAAAAATGAATGCTATTTTTATAACTAATTTGAATTGCAGCTAAAATAGAAATATATATATATACATATGTTAAATTTATTTATTAAATTTAAAGATAATATATTTATATACACCCTAATCTTATATTCATTATGTTTTTTAGATATATTTGATTTTATTTTAAATATACAAAGTTTATAATTTCTAAAATTTTATGTGATGTATATATAAATGTCTAATTTTTAAAATATAATTATATTTATATTTAGTGTTCTCTTGTCTTGACTTAGACTAATAATTTCTAATACGTTGAATGATCTTAATTACAAATAAATTAAAATAAAAATATTTTAAATTTGTTTACAAAATTTAAAATTTCCTATTTACATTTTATTATTTGCTCTATTTTTATTTTATATTATTATTATTTATTTTATAATAGTTATATTAAGTAATTAATAATTTAAAAAATACCTTCTTCTTGTATATGACGCAAGGTGCAAAAAAAATGTCACTAGGCCCTACTTGGCGTGAGTATCAAAACAGGACTAAAATAAGACCAAAATGGTACTAATTTAAAAAGCAATAATAATAATAATAAATAAATTTTTTAAATCATTCTACATAAATTCAAATATAAAAAAATTATTTTACTTTACATACTCAATAATTTAAAATAAAAATATCAANATTCCACAAATATATAATATATATTTAAACAAATTTAATCTTTTAATAATAAAACATAATTTAATAATATAATATATTTTTTCATAAACTTTATTTTTTTTTTGGTTTTAATCAAGTGAAGGTTTAATTTTATTTAATTTAAATTCAATTAATTATAACAAACACTTATATTAAATTTGAAATCTATATTTGTATTAATTAAAAGAAATCAAATAACTGTTTAGAAATTGGGTCCATCTTGTAAATTTCCATTATAAGAAAAGCGAGACTAATCTCAAAAACCAAAAAGTAATTTACACTATTGTTGGGTTAATAGCAAAATAAATTTCTCTACTGTTTGAATCTCTTGCAACCGAGTACCTGTATTTTTAAAATTAACTAAATTGATATTTTTGTTTAAAATAACGTACAAATAATTAAGTCATTGGACTTTAATTATTTGACACTTTGAAAATTAGGTTAGAAATTTAAATAAAGATAATATCCGAATTGGTTTTATAATTAAAAAAATATTCTTCATTTTGTCTTTTAACTAATATTAAAAAAATTATTAATTTGCATATCATTTCAAACTAGAATATCAATTTGACTAATTTTCGAATTCAAGATTTGATTTCGATTAACTTTAACTCAAGATTGAATTTCAAAGTTTCGATTTTATCTCAATCCGATCTCGATTCGAGCTAAATCTGACTTATTTATTATCGATTCAAACTCGATCCGAGCCAATTATATTATTCATCTTGATCTAATTGTTAAAAAAAAAATACAAAAAAATAATTTATGTATAATCAATAAGATTTGAGTAAATTATATAATAATAACTACTATATTAAAGTAAATTATATGATAACAACAACGCAATTTTCCAAAGGATTCATGTCATGATTGATTCGACAAGTTTTACGCTGGCTGTCGACTGCCTAACGCAACCCTCCGCGTTTCTCATCCGGGACTTGGGACCCGGCAACGGCACGTTAATTTAAAGCACTACAACAAAATTGATTATTAGTATTGACTTTTCGTTGACGTACCCAAATCATCAAGGAGAACAGAGTGCAAAGGTGAAGTACGAGGGTTGACAAAGCTTGCCCCAAGAAAATATAAAGATGCAAAGGGATTTAGAGATAAACCCCGACATGGAAAATTGAGAAAGACTGTGGCACTACACAAGATGGTTCATGAATCACACTAGATGATGTTATACAATATTTGATGGCTTGTGAAGTGGGTGGCTTAGCTCTCTTTATCTCTTCGTGAGTTCATCCTTTCTAGTAGGTGGATGAGTGATTATGTTTACAATCTCCTCGATTGGTATTGACACTCAGAATTTAAGAAATCTTTAATCTTCAAAGCACCTCAATCACATTTCTTACATGGGAATTCATAGGAGATGAGGTTTTTTGTCGTTTTTGAGTTATTTTGAGATTTCTAAGAAGTGAGGTTCCCATCGTAGGTGATTTTTGAAGTTGTTAGAGGTGGTTGCTACACATTTGGTGGCGATGTCTTGTAAATGTTGCCTCCCTCATAATGGTTTTATGTTTGCCTCTAACTTCTTCCTAGCACTGTGAGATCAAAGCCTGGCTATCATGGAAAAGCTTGTTGTTTCTCTTTATTGAGGCTGATCTATGTATAATGAGAATTTGTTAGTATAAAACCTTCTTTATGTGAGGTTCTCTTTAGAGTAGTTCTCCCTCCTACTGTGTTTTAGGAGGATGGTGATGTTTTACGATGTCGTTGTGTAAAGAGGTTGGTTGAATTTAGTAATGTCGCCAGATGCAATCCCACCACTTGGAATTCTAGCTGATTGTGATGTAGGAGAGGGATTCGCTCTCCGAGACAATTTTGCTTATGCCATCTCATGGGTTGTATACAAAATACTGTCATAGATACTCGTATGAGGCCTTACGACTATTTTTTTTTTTGGACTTTCACTAGATTGTTAACCCTTGAATATTTGAGCTTAGAGTACGACTTCATTCCCCACTCTTTCAATCCCACATGATGCTATGACAAATGTAAGAACGAAGGAGATTAACATTAAGAATCATTCCTCTTTGTTGCTTCTCTCCCTCTTCGAATGCAAGACTTCTAACAAATGAAGTGTAAACTATTTTAGTTTTACCTCCACCCCTCTCCCAAAACTAGAGTGATAAGTTTCGATTGTGGAGGAAGTAACAAATTAGTAGTAATTATACCCGGCTGACAATGCTCTAATACTTTTTAGCACATGGGCAACTAAATTATGAGGAAGTAACATCCAACGCCGCAACTTTATCCCCAAATCTAAAAATGCACACCAAACTTCAAGAAGAGCTTTCCCCAAATTAACCTAGATAAATTCTTGATCTCCACCCTTGCAAAAGGAAGCACGAGCAATCATCACTTAACTGTCAAAGGTCACAATTTATCAACACCAGACATCTTTAGAAGTCCCCGCTCATAACCAAGGTAGGATAATCAACATTCGTAAGCTTACAAAAGCCCAGCTCTGCCCCATCTAAAGGGGGAGAGTGGCTTGTAGGGGACAATGACATTTGCATGGAAAATTCTCAATAAAGCAACCTTCATCTTCGCTCCCGCTACTCCTTATACTCACTACATTCTAATACCGAAGAAACCATCTCTAGTAAGCCTTACCATAATAGGAAGAAATGATTTTACCCAATTGGAGGGAAATTTTTCATACAAAAATTATCGTCTTACTTGTTCATGTCATCCGAGCCATCTTTTCCACGACTCAGTCACACGATCTACTCTCGACCCGATCCTGCCATCCACCAGGCGAAAGATCTGCCGTCCACATTGAAATATTGGGCCGGCTTCCCCTCGTGAACAAAAACACATTTTAATTCCAGTTTCAGATCAAGACATACGAAACTCTTCTCCTGGAAATGAATTCAAGTGTATCACAAATCACTAAAAAAAAAAAAAGAAAACACCATTTACACAATTAAAAAGGCCTAAGCTTAATAATTAACTCTTCTTCTTCTTTTTCTTCTTCACATACCTTCGTCCCCATGAAAGGAGAAATCCGGCTCTTCCGGCTTCATCAGCTTCGGCATCTTTATACTCAGTGATCCATCATCGTCCCTCTTGAGCTTCTGATTGGCTCCCTTCTTGGTGTTCTTCGCGAACTTGGACGCCAAAATCGTCGCTCCCAGCTGATTGTGGTTGTTCATATTCTCCAAGGCGGCGCTGTCGCCGGCGTCGCAGTACTCGCAGAGAAGCTGCGCGTCAGGACCTTCGTTCGCTGATCGTTCATCGTTCAGATCCGGCATGTAGTACTGACTCTCCTGTTTCGCGAGCTCCCTCGCCATCTTCCTCTTCTTGTGCCTCCGCCATGCCGCTTGGATGAAGCACGCTCCCCACGTCCGCCATTGATGTGAGTAGAACCTGAAAGGAATGATGAACAGTCGAGTGAAGACTTGCATCAACTTCTTCACATGAATTTGAATGTTGGACCAAAAAAGAGATTTTTTTTATTGGATTTTATGCAAATTGCAAGCAAATTTTATAAAAGAAACTAAGGTAAATTGCATTCAGGATCTTTAGGACAGAGAGTACTTGCACACAGATTCCAACTTTTTAACAAGGAGAGATCCTTGAGAAACGGTTCAACATTACTATTAAGTTAAGTCACTGGGTTTGATTCTTACCTTTTAATTATATGGTACTTTTCGATGAATATAATTAATTTTAACAGAAAAATTTTAAAAATTTTGAAATAAGAGCAAAATGCCCCCATTACTATGCTGGCCAATCGTTGTTGTGCTTGCATGCATGGTTGTGTGTAGCTGGGTGAAACTAGTTGTCCTCGTGAAACGACTGTCCACGCGAACAACTGCCCGTGTGCAGATGGCTGCCCACAGTCGCGTGCTTGCACATGAACAACTACAAGCAGTTGTGCAAACTATAGAATCGAATGAACTTCTAGAGAGCCAATAAATATATGTGGAAGTAATAAATAAAAATCTCATCCAAAAGAGTATGCAAGAATATACGTGGTTCAGCACTTCACTGTGCCTACATCTACGGCCCAAAAGAGCACAAACAAAATCCATTACATCAACTATTTTCATACTAGGGCAATGAAGAAGTCTTTTTTACACCATTACACAACCACCTTCCTCCTCCTAGATTTCACTAACCTAGAGTTACACACTCACTCTTTTTTACTCAAAAGAAAATAGAAAAAGAAGATTTGAAAGAAAAAAATTAAAGAATCAACAAAAAACTATATCACAAGAATAATATCGTCTTTCTTTTTCTTATGATTGGCTTTTAAGTAGGAAAAGATCACTCTTTGAAGTTGAGCACTTAGATCGACTTTTTAATCACTTGAGAATGAACGAGAATATTTTCCTAGCACGTTCCACTAATCTCTCATCAAAACTATTTATACACCCTCTAAACAGCTCAAGCAAACAGTCAAAAATATCCCAAAAAAGAATTAAAAACGACTGGGAATGTATCAGTTAAAATAACATTTGGTCGACCAAATTCGAAAACATTCCAAAATCAGATGCAATAAATAGTTGTTGATAGACCAACTTGGTCCATCAACCTCACAAATAAATTATTTTTCAAAGTCTTTGTTATAAGTCGACCAACTTGGTTAACCAGCTTGGTCTACCAATGCCTGCACTAATAGACATCCGTTTATAGAGAATTTAAAAGAATCTCGACTCAAACATATTGTCAACTAGAACCTATCATCTCAGACTCGCAACCCCAGTATTCTATACTTTCTTTGACTTACTTCACACACTTAATAAATCACTCGTACAAAGATTTTTATCAAAGCCAAAATAAAATAAAAAATGCATGCTTGTCTTCGAGTTGCTCTATTGACTCGACACCATCTTAAGGATCTAGACTGCTTTGATCTTTTTTCTCCAAAATAATTGTCACACTTTGACTAATCCTAATTCACTATTTTTTTACTCATATGACAAAAATTCATTCGATTGGCTTGATCCAATTCAAACCTACACAATCAACTGGAACCTAGATCAATAATTGGTCAAATTAAATTTATTATCAAACATCAAAATATAAGTACCAATAAAAACGAGAGAGGAACCAACACAAACAACTACCAACACGCGAAACACAGTTGTGTACAACAATCTACTTGTTGGCTTGCGGACAGTCATCGTGCAACTGGGCCTAACCATTCACTTGCAAGTTCGCCAATTGCCTCCACACAGATCACAGCCGGCGATCCAATAGAGAGAGGAGAGGGAAAGAGCAGGAAAAAAATTCTAGTTAATATATGAATGTAAAATTATAATTTTTTATTTTTAACTGTTTTATTAACCTGGGACCTAACAACAACCTAACATTCAACCACAAGAACTTAATTTAAAAAATTTTAAAAGTTAGAGCTAATTTACAAGTACCCACTACCACAGGAGCCCGAATGTAATTTACTTAAAAAAAATTACTAAAAAAAGATTTTTTTGTCAGCTTTATTTGAATTAATCTTAATCTAATTACTAAACAGCCAGTTATTGTCGGAGTATGACATATAACAAATATCAATAATAAAAAACTTAATTCGATTAAGTGAGATCAACTAAATAAATTATTTATTTTTATTACACTCTAATAAATAATATCTCATTTAAATTCAAGTATATAAAGTTTTCTTTTTTTAATTTCTTTTCATGCCTTTTTAGCCTTCTTGTTTTTTCTATATAAATAAAATTTAATAATCTTTAATTTTAAAAAAATTAATAATTAAATTTTATTTAGTGAAGATTCTATCAATTTATAATTTATATGTTATTAAAAGAATAATAAATGATAAGATAAATATTTAATAAATTTAAAATGTGTATATAATATGAAGAACAGTGATGATATGAATGTAGAGAATTGACTTACAGATGAGATGTGCAAATTTTATAAGAATATGAATGTTCAATTTATTAAAAAGAAACAGGCATAACTTCTTCTGCAGGATAATTTTAAAATGCTTCTATTTGGATCCGGTCAACATCCATGTAATCCAATACCTGGCAAAATGATATAAGTCACATCATCCATGAAACTTATAAAAGCTACCCCTCACATGGTGCATGCTACTTATAAGTTGCATTTTGAGCCGATCCGATGTCTGTTCAAAGTTAAATTGAAAGTTTTTAATTCAGTTACAATCTGATCTAAAATATGAATGAAAAAAATTTAGTTAAGGCTAGGAGGAGGTATGTACACCCAATAGGAGGTAGAGCAATTGATAGCCAAATAGCATGACTTATAGAGGAAAGGACGGCTATTTTCTTCATGGGGGACCCTTGGTTATCTACTACTTCATTGAGCAGATGACTGACATATCTCAATATGCACTGTGGAAAATTCCCTGTTACTTTGGCTAATGTATCTAGGGGGCTTTATTGGGATAGAAGCAAGATTGATCAACTATTTAGTTTAGAGTTGAGGGAAAAAGCTTTGGTTATCAGGAGGGATTACACCACGGGGGGTGATAGGCTTGTCTAGGCTGCTACTAACTCTTTGAAGATACCCTCCCACTCAGCTTCATACTTCCCGATTCACTTTAGAAGGTGGGTCTTTCACTGATGACTAGTGTTGGAAAATTCCCACTCAGCCAAGAATTCAAACATTCTTGTGGCAGCTTTGCAAGAATGTCATTCCCACTAGAGCTTAGATACATCAAAGAGGGTTATCTAACACAATTATGAGCCCTTGGGGGTGTAGAGTGGAGAAGAACATCACACACTTGGGCTCTGATTGTAGGCTCTATAATACAATGCGAGGCATCCTTCAGCAGCATTATACTTTATTTCCACTAACCATTTTTTTACAGGTTAAACTGGAGGCATGACAAAGGTGGTTAAGTGTAATAGATGGGATATGCAGCTTTAACTTAACGCTACTACTCTTTATTACTATTGGTGGGCCCACAACTCTAAGGTGAACAGCAAACCTGTCCCCTCATCAAAAGCTATTACCATTCGAACTATTACGAGAGTCACTGGAACCCAAATGCCGATATAAGGCCTTGTATCCTCACTATGATACTTGGGTTTCCCTATCTCCTAGATGGATTAAAGTTAACTTTGATGATTCAGTATAAGATGAAGGTATAGCTAACATTATGTTCATAATTAGATATCATTTAGTTGGCCTCATCTAAGGGTGAGGGAAAAGAATCCTTATAAATGATGTGATCACTATCGAAAAATGAGCAATTCTTAAAGGATTAAAGGCCATTGTAAATAGATCAACAACTAGAGGTGTTTGATTAGAGGGTGACTCTATGGGGGTACTTCAATTTTTTCAGAATAGATTGGACCAATGTAGAGACATTTACAAGATGAGAGTTATTTGACTCAACAGGTTAGAGTGGCATAGTCAGGAGGAATGCACTCACAGAAAAATCACATACTCAAGCACATTAGGTGATTTTTGCTAAGAAAAAGAAATCACTTCTCATTGAGTTTCGTGACGTCCTTAATGAGAATGTCAATTAACTTTTTACCCATTTCGTAGATCAAGAGACAACAATTATTAAAAAAAAAAAAAAAAAAAACAGAAGTAAGCTAAAATTTTAAGAACTTTATCAGGTGGCTCGTTTTGGTGAATGAGTAAGGGGAAAGTGCGGCAAGCTAAAAGTAATTAGATTAAGGAATATAGTAGAACATTGGAATAAATTTAGGTAACATTTGATTCTTGATTTTTGTGATGATGTCAAGTTAATATTAGGAGAAATTAATTATTTAATTTAATAATATCATAAAAATTTACAAAATTATTATCTTGAAAACACATTCAAATATCACTGAATAATATTTAAATGTCACACTAATCATAATGAATAGAAAAAATAATAGATTAATTTCTATTGATATTTTTTAATATAAATATATTAAATAAAAAATTAATAATTAAAAAATAATATAAACGTAAATAATATTGACATCTATATAATATCAAGAACCAAAACACCCCTTAGACTTCTATTCTAAATTACTAAGATTGATGTTTTTAATAAAGATTAATAGTAATCAGCTCCCTTTAAATTTTTAAATTAACTAAATTAATCTTCTAGTTTGAGACAACGTGCAAATAGGACATTCAACATTAATAAAAGTATTCAATAAAAAATATTTTCTCTAATTATTAAATTAGATTGATATTGATGTAATTTTTAAATTAATCAAATTAGTCTATTAATTAAAAAAAAATATCATTCATTGGTCTCTTTATTAATACAAATGGACCTATTTATATGTCATCTTAAACTAGAGGATCAAATTGGTTAATTTAGAAATGGAGGGGGCAAATTGCATATAAGCTGAAAGTAGAGGGACTTGATTGATATTAACCCTTTTAATAATGAAGATGATATATACGCTGACCTGAATGCATGTTGAAGCTTCTTGCTGTGGAGGCGCTTGAACTGGTTGGCGACGAACTTGAGGTCTTCGGCACGAAGGGCGAAGGCTTCGACTTCGTCGAGGGCTCGCACGGTGCGGGTGGAGAGGGGGATGTTGATGCTAGGGTTGGGCATGAGAGCCCACGTGAGGAGCTCCTCGCCGCAGAAGTCGCCGGGACGGAGGGTGATGGAGTTGAAGAAGCCGGACCTGCCGCCATTGGTGGTGGAGCTCTCGAGCTGGCCGCGGATGATGAAGATCATCTCGTTCACTGGGTCGCCTTCTCTGACGATGTAGGTGTCTTTGGTGCTGAGAGATGAGACCAAGCGCTCGCAGATGGCGTCGAGGAGCTGATCATCCATTTGGGAGAAGAACGGGACCTGCAAAAATGGTGGAAGTCCTCAATTGCGATAAGCCCAACTGACCCAATTTTTAAAAAAATAAAATAAAATCGGTTCAACTTGTGAGACGTATGCAAGTTTTTGAATGTATGTTAGATTTTTTATGGATATGAATATATTATATATTATGTATTAAAAAAATTATATATAAACACATACTTAATACATAACACATAATTTTAATTAAAAAATTAAGTATAATATAAATTATATGCAAAATGAATATTTAAATTAAAAATAAGATGCAACTTGAAATCGAATAGATTTTAGTTGACTCAATCATTTTCAACTCGAACTCAAAAACTTTGATTTGAGTTAAAACAAACTCTCTTGAACTCGACTCGTCATCGACCCTATGAATGATGTTGGGGTCAAGCCACAACTGAGAAGGTCACATATAGGGCTGTAAATGGGTTGAATTTTGACCTAATCTAATCTAAGATTTGACTCAAAAATATAGTAAATTGAATGCACTTATTGTTTACCTGATCTAAAATTCAGCCCGATCTATTTTATTTTGGGAGGGTGTTGAATCACGAATCAACCATGATTTGGCTCATCTGTATCTAGTCCGACCTAATCAATATAAATAACTTAATTTTTACTAAGGATTCATTCAGATATGTAGGTGCTTTCTTGAGTGTCTTCCCTAGAATAAAATAAGACATCATATTCCTATAGAATTTGAACCATTCGTCCTTTTTTCTTGTATTAAAATCAATAAATCATTATAACTATTACACCACGCCACTCGCTAAGACACCCCGTTTTTCTAGTATATGCAAATCATTGCATCCTTAATCAATAAGTCAAAAACTAAGATACATTTTATAAAAGAGATGATCAAATTTTTAACTATTAAAATAATATTAATCTAATGATTAATATATTGATTATTTACTTTGAAATGAATTGAAATTGTATATATGAAACTCTATTTGTACTTGCGCTGAGCACTTATCCTACCTGACCCGGGATCCAACCAGACCCACATCTGACTCGAGTTAAATTCAGGTCAAAGCTGAATTGATCCGATCTGAATTTAAATGAATCTAAAACTTGAATTTAGGCTGATCCAATCCAAACCCAGCCGGTTTATAAGCCTATCCACATTGCTCCAATATTTAATCAAGGCATAACCCAAAAGCTAATTTTGGTTTTAATCCACCTGATTATCTAAGATTAACTCAAAATTAACTTTTTGGGGATGCATAGCATGTTCTTAACTCTGCCTCAGGGTTATATGATTAGTATAGAAGAAGCAAAAAAGATGCTTTTGCTTAATGTTAGGCCGTTGTTATATAAAAAATTCTATTTGACTTCAATTTTTTTTATCAATCTTTTGGGATCGATATAGAATATTTTCCTACATTGTAGCGGCATAATATGGAAATCACTCATTAATAACAAATATAACTTTAATACTGAAAAACTCACCCGACGAACAAGTGCAAGACAAAGATGTCTCCGAATCTCACGCCGCAGATCCAAAGGCAACAAGTCGAGAATAGATTCTTCGTCCACACCTCTTGTAGCGAGCCACTTGTACTGAACAAACCGCCTAACCCGTTCTTGAAGTTCTTGAGGTAGCTGTCTATGCCTCATCCACTCTTCTATATCTCTCCTTTTAACTCTCCATTCTTCAAGCCTCACAGTAATGGATTGCAAATAGGTCTTCAACAAAGAAACAGAAATAATTACTGTAATTAATATGAAAGTACTGTAATTAATATGAAAGTAAAACATGATAATGGGCAGAAGAGCTTTATTCTGGCCCGGTGCAAGTGGAAATGATTAACCAATAGAATAAATAAAGATCACATCACTGCTGGATATACTGGAGAACAACTTGGGTCTGTCTTCGTTAATCAACTTAGATTAAAAGTGGAAATCATGTAAACTGGAATCCAGTTTAAAAGTTTGGAACTTGAACAAAATGACTTAAAAAATGTGAATACGTTCAACATACAAGCCGAACTTCAAGGGCGTATCAATATTTGATCTTCAAATTAAGCATTGTTTTCATACATATCCCTAAATCACTAAAGAAAGATTTGATTAAATTATTTAACCTAGCTTTAATACTTTTGTGTTTGTTTAGGTAAGTTAAAATTAATCACATTTACTTTAACATGATATATCACATTATATATATATTTTAGAGATAATTTCACTTAGACTCTTGAGGTATACTCAATTTCTCATGGAGGTTCGTAAATGTCAAAACATATCATACAGGTTTACAAATATACCAAAAAATATTATACAGGTCTCTCAGTCACAGTATCTGTTAAGTGCTTTGAAAAAGATGAATGTACCCTTAATCTATCTTTTTCTCCCATCCTTCTCCAAAATCTTCTCAACAGAGATAGGGTTCTTGTGTGCATTGATTAGCCTAGGGTTTCTTCCCACATCTCCACATCATCTCACGTGGCTTACATGCGTGACTCACTCTGCACAAGCGCAAGAAATCCACCCGTGCGAATCCTAAAGCCTCGCGCAAGGCGATCCTTTGGCCGCGAGCTCATGACGATTTCACAAAAGAAGTGGAAGAAAGAACAACCCTTAAACGGTGGAGGAGGACCAGGAAGGCGAGAATCGCAAACCCTAAACCGATAGGGAACTTTGTTCGGCTTTAGAAGGTTGATTTGAGTGAGATAATCAATTTGAAATACAAAACTGAAATTAAATAGTAATTCCACATTAAATAAAAAATGTATATTTTAATTAAAATTATCACAGATCAATGATTTAACAGAATATTAGATGGCAAACGTTAGATTGAACCCTATTGGAAGCTTTCAGAAATAGTAAGGACCTCGGTGAACTGTACAATGATTTAAAAAGATCTATATGGCATGTTTTGACATTTATAAACTTTTATGAAAAGGTGGGTACACCTGAAGGGCCTAAGTGAAATTACCCGTAAATTTCAATATTAAATTTTATGTATATTTCACATTATACATATATTTCAAAATAAAAAATTAACTTTATTTCACATCCTACACAGAACAACAACCAATCTCTAGGTGGGGTCGATTATATGAATCATTTGTTTCCATTGCACTCTATCAATTAACAAATCTTCATTTAGCTTTAAGTGTATAAGATCATTTCGTATAGTTTTTAATCATATTTTTTTGTCTCTCTTTCTCCTTTTATATAGGTAAGGTCAAATAATACAATTTTTCTTACTAAAGCTTCAATCGACTTACGATTTATATATCCAAACAATCTAAGCCTACTCTTTTTGATTTTATCCTCAATTAATGCTCTACTCTAATTTTCTCGCCAATACAATATCTTTTGTAAGTCAGCATTCAGTGTCTTATATAATTGTCGATATTACTACTGTTCTATAAATTTTACTTTTAAATTTAATAAAAAATTTTGTATCACACAACACACGATACATTTATCTATTTTATTAATCCTTCTTGAATCTTATTAATTACATCATTATCTATTTCATTGTCACTTTATATGATTGATGCAAGATATTTAAAGCGCTCATTCTTCATGATAATTTGATCACCAATTTTCATATCACTAATATAATTATTTTTTTCTTAACTAAATGTACACTCCATATTTTTAATTTTTCATCTACTATGACAAAAATTTTAGACTTTAAAGTGCTCCTCCATAACTCGAGTTTTACCATAGACCCATTTTTAATTTCACATCCAACATGCATACCAATAAAATAACTAATTTATATCACATCTCTCACACATCTCAACATAATAACTAACTTTATTTTACATTATACATAATTTTTAATAGAAAAATATCCTTATCTAAATTTAACTTTAACCTTATTAAAATTAACCATCACAAACAAACACACATTGATGTAAAATGCAAGTCCTTTAATTCCTCTAAACATCACAACACAATTTGTAGGTTGTTTTTTTGTGCCTTAAGACATAACCCGATGGAGCTTATGTCCTACAGGTTTAGAAATGTAAATGGAAGATAATAGAGGCACAATCTTGTGGAGTTTAAGAAGTATGGAGAACAAGTAATTTGTTGACATTTCAATGGTTGGAAAATAAATCTCCCAAATATTAACTAGAAAGATTTCTTCTCACAATCCATGTGAAGACAAACAGAATAAATTATCGACCAAACAGATGCATCAAAGAAAAAATAATTGAACAGCTTTAAGGAGGAATTCAGTGCGATATATACCTGCATGTTACCAATCAAATGTGAAAATAGAACAAGACCTATGATGCATATAAGGATGGCAAATGATGTTTCTCCAATGTAAGTGCTGGTAGCCAGATTCTGCCCATATGAACTGCACACAACAAGTCAAGAAAAGATTCAGGTATTAAGAACCAGCAGTCATTGCAGCACTATAACAATGGCACATGGAAAACAGAAAATAGAATTGCAAAATTGTTTACAGTGAAGTTCACATTCGTTATAGACGACGTCGTGTAGTCCAAACTAACAAATCAACCCAAAATCTATTAAAAAAATTACCTCAAATTTCTCAATCCCCACCATAAACAATAGAGGTATTTTGCCATGAAAGTTGCTCCTACAACTTCATTTGTCAAAACATCAGCAAACATGCCAAAATTGAAGTTAACAGTACTGTTAGTTGCATCACAGTTGCCTATAACATTAGTGGCATTCAGCCAGGCTTTTCTCTCTGGTAGTTCCAGGCTACTACAGTCAAAAAAACGAGGATTGCACATTGGCATGTTAAAACTGCCGTTCTCCTTTGCACACTCCGTAACCCAGCACGTATACTGACGCTCCATTGATAGAAGATACCATAAAGCTCCCAAAACCTGTGAGTAATGTTGCAATTAGGCTGGCAAAAGTACAGAACTGAAAGACTTGATTTTTGACTGGACTGCAAATTGAAGTAATTTCAAGTCAAATTTCGTATTGTTTTTGAGTTGAAACTAATTTGATAGAAATTCATTCCAAGTTGACTTAATATTTACTTATCTATGTAAAACAAACAAATCAGAAGAGTTAAAAGTGAAAACTGTTGTCCAATGGGTAGCTCCCTTTTTATATTGTTGGATGCAAAACTTCAAATTTTATTTAAGTGTGCTAGTGGTTTTACATTATAGTATTATACCCTATCTTTTTATAATTTCATTTTCAACCAGCCTCATTCTCTTGGGCTTCACACAATCTATGTCTCCATCCAAGATCTTATCTAGCCCATCTCCAACTTTGTTTCTTTCTCTTAAACTCAAGATATTTCAAAATTGCTTTTGGTCGACTATATTTGAACTCGAGTTATTTGCATTCCAGTACAAGTTTTACTCGAAGTTATTTTTTTGGGGACATTTACATAGGGGACACAGAAATTACACAAATTTATGCATATCACCAACATTCTCAAAAAATTACATGCAACACATGGAGTTCTTTAAATATTGTGTTTCACATTTTCGTCAACTTTCCTCTAATCATAATTAATTCAGCCTTTAACCATAGCCTAGTATAATAGTACATCTCCTTTCACTCGTCGGTCGATAGCAGCCGCTCGCCACCCGCCTCCCACCGAATACCCCTCATCGATCGCCAATTGCCGACAATGGAGGCGGGGAAGAGAAATTCGATGTTAGGAGAGAAATTTGAATTAGAGTAAGAAATTTAAATTTGAAAGGGAATTTTGAAATAAACAGAATATTCTATTTAGATTCTTACATAAACAAAATATTTTGTTTAGCTGCTCAAAGAATTTAATTGCACGTGTGGAACACATAATATTTAAATAATTCAGTATGTGGTATGTAATTTTTGGAGAATATTGGTGAAATATATAATTTCGTGTAATTTTTGTCCCTTGTGTGAATGTCAATTTTTTTGTGGAGGTTGAGTAATGCCCAGACTTGCTTGACAACCCATTCCATCATGCATTTCAAAGATAACAATCACAGTTAATAAAAAATAAGTAAGATAGGACATTACATGACTGGCCAGCATATAAAGAAGAAGATTGTATGCAGCTCCAGCCCAAGCTGTCTTTGCAAGAACTCCAGTTGCTTTCACAATCCGTGCATTTAGAGGAAAAATCAAAAACAACCTTGGAATATATTGTATGAATACAATCATGGACAGTGTATTGTTGGTGTGATTGGCTGATGAGCTGCTCACGGCAGGTATCACAAACCAGATTAATATCTGCAATCGAGAAAATATTTATGATTAACAAAAAATTATCTTCCAATATAACAATTTTCCAACTATGAGAACATCTTGTTTCCTTAACATCTATGGGGGCTTACACGCAACATCAAATTGGTCTATTGCTACCACCTTTCAAAAGAAAAAAGAAAAAAAAAACACCATTCAAAAAAATTGGTCTGTTGCTAATCACTCCAAGTATAAGATTTTACAGCATATATACTTGGAACAAATATATACTATGTTTTTCATCATTCACCGTGAAAGTTATTTTACTACATTTGACTTCTTACCTAAATATCCTCGTGAGTAAGAATATACCGATGCAGTTAACAATTGAGTTGGAATATTTATAATAACATGTTTAGAATTTTGACTGTAAATTTTATGTTTTGGATGGTCAATATGTTAAAGGACATTTTGAATATGTCATGTAAGTCTCTTTAATATTAATTTACTTGTTGAAACAAAATAAGCTTGATCTACGTAAAGTTAAAAACTACGTCAAGCATATTTCGAAAAATTTTCTCAAAGCCTGCTGAGTCAAAAAAATGTGCCTACTATTAAAATAATATGCAAAAGAATATTTAAGTTGCAAGTTATAAAAGATGTAAGTTATGCCACATGTGAAGCGTATTTCAGCTAAATCACAAGCAAACATAAAAATCAAATTTTACGTTCAAAATTAACAAATTCACATCCCTATGTACATTGATAAGATCTGTCAACTTGGACAGGACGGCAGATCTCTTGCTTCGAAGATCATTCAGCATGTGAGTTATTATGACCAAGACTACAAGGTAGAAAAAGGCAAAGTATAAAAAGAAGGGAAATAAAGAATACAATGATTTTTGTATGGAAAGCCCTCCAATTGGGATTTACGCAATTATTTGTGTGGGCAACTTAAGGATTCCACCAAATTTGCCAAATTTGCATAGTTACAAGAAACACGAGACAAAGAAAGGTTTATGAAGAGGATGCTACAAAGAAATATGAGAATAGTCATAGAGCTTATGTTCCGTTCCTACTTGATGTGGGACATGTATGTTAATGGCTATAAAAATTTTAAATTAAAAAAATTTAAATTTTGAATTATTAAATTAAGCGTGTGATATTTTTTAAAATATATTTACATGATAAATCAAGAAAATTAATCCCACATTCTAAATTATTTTAAATTAAATTTAATATAATTGTATGATAAACAAGAATTTATTAAATTAGATTGTAGATTATTAATTTAAGTGCATAAATAGATCACAATCAAAGTTCAAAATAAAGATAGATATTACACAAATAAATCCAACAGTAGTTAATAATCTCTCAATTTAGAGTTGAGTGACTAGTCAAGTAGAGTAAATAATTTCTGTAAACTCAAAAAAGATTAGAACTAATTAAAGTTAGGTAAGAGCATATTGACCAATAGTGCTGATTGTGGTTAGAGAAGTGGAACCATGGGCACATCTGAGTTGCTCTCACGCGCGATGCGATTGGGAGGGCTAGATGAGGACTCAGTGTAGGCAAATGGAATAGAAGCTGATGCAAACAAGATAGTATGTTGATGCGGGACGGAAAAAGGATGCCAATAATATTTTATATTATTATTCAGCAAATTGATTGGCAAATTATTTTAATTAAGAGAAAAAATTTTCTAGATAAATTATATAATAAATAAGATTTTTTGAATCCTGCAAATTAAGATATTTTAAAATTAAAATTAAATTGAATCGTATGATAAATAAGAATTTATTAA
>JAEMOT010003570.1:0-13131 GCA_019297695.1 Apostasia ramifera
TGTTTATTTAAGTTAATAATTATTTTAGGAGTTTTGGACAAAATCTGGATGCAACTCTAGAAGTGTATAAGAACGTACCACCTCTTATTATTGTGAGAGCTATTTTATCAGATTTTTATATGAATCTTTATCGTTTTTTTTCTTCAAGTAATTTAGTATATGTATAATACTATTTATGATTTGATTTTAATCGTACTTCAATGTTTAACTATTCTTGTCATTCTGTGATATGTCTGAAAGTATCAAATAGCCTGGAACACTTCCTCTATTGCCAGCTCATTACCTAAACTACATATCCAATTATGCTTCTTCATTTCCCAATATCCTACAACAAAGTTTGATCTTAGGCAATTAAGGTATAAGCTGAAACTGAGTATATTTAGAGTAGAAAGCTACCTTGACTTGATTTTTCAAGTTTGAAAAATCTGAAATGAAATCTGAATTAGAGAATGTAACAAACTCAGATTATTTGTCATCGCACTACTTGCACTACTTGCACGTTGCCTTGAAAATTTACTTTTCTATAATTATGCCTTAGAATGTTGTTTACCTATTGGATCATGTTTCTTTTATTGTAAAACCATGCTATGAATGCT
Organism: Apostasia ramifera; assembly: GCA_019297695.1. NCBI lineage: Eukaryota > Viridiplantae > Streptophyta > Magnoliopsida > Asparagales > Orchidaceae > Apostasia > Apostasia ramifera. The sequence goes on from JAEMOT010003570.1 coordinate 597, forward strand.
GCTCTTGAAATCATGGTAAAAATTCATTCATTGAAATTCTCTGAATTCATGCTTTTCAATGACAAAATCAAAAGGTAGGTAATTCTTGTTGAAATTCTATGATTCTCGTGTTGAAAGTTTTAGTCGGTTTTTATTATAAAGTTAGTAAGAACACCAAGAACCTGAGAATTAGAAATTGGGAACAATTAATCTAATGACAGATTACCTTTTTAAGAAAATTATGCCCAAGGAGTGAAATTTCATTCATTTGCTTTTCCAAACATGATAATGGAAATGCATATTCAATTTGAGAATATACCAAAGTGGTGAAATGCACAACCACAATGGTGCTTGTGATTATTGTTGAGTGAACTGGGTCCCAAGTAACCCCAGAAACAGTGAACTGAAACGGAGAAGAATTATACAATATTAAGAATTGCCATTAAGGGAATGAAGAACTACATTACAAATATAAATTACCAGATCACCTGGTTGAATGCTAAAGCGATAGAAACTGGTCCTCTCGTGAGACCAGCCCACCAAATTATAAGCTGTTAAAATTTAACAAATGCAATAGGCAAAGTGTTAGAAATCATTTAGATATTGAGGCACCATTTTGTAAATGTACCTTTCATCTCTCCTTATATTTGTAAGAGTCTTATTGTAATTAATAGGTGAAAATTATTTCACGTGATATCAGAGTTGCTTGAACTAAACCTTAATTAGTGTTTTGCAGCCATCACCACTTCACCTGGCATGTAGCCATTGAAGCCCTTAGTGCTCTCCAACTTGCGGACCACGGTAGCCCTCTTGTTATTCTGTGCAGCTATGTGAGGCTCGCGAAAGTTCCTCCTTTATCGGCTTATATACACGCATCATGTTGCTACTGGTGTACAAGAGCTCAAACAACCTCTCAATGGGGACCATCACTGCGGCGTCGTTGCTACCTTCTATTTCAAAGCGTAGCCCACATTGTGATTATTCCTCGTCCTTTCCTCCAGCGACTCTCATCTTGTAGTCCCCAACGCACTTTTGCTACCCCATGTGGCCTTCTTGTAGAACCGTGAGCCTTTGTCGTGCTGTGTGTCCCCAATAACCCCCCTCCTTTAGCTGCACACATTTGTTGACTTGTGTGGCCCACTGCACGCCATAAATGCCCCGTGGACCCTCCTCTCGCGCCACCGCCTGACTATAACAATAGCCACTAAGTATTAAGCACTAATTTCATGGCCTTCCGCATCATGTGATGTGCAACATCCCCTATTGAACTCCACCTTTTATACCGTAATTCTACTTTGCCGATAGCTCTTGACCTTGGCATTGCCTCTTTTTTGCTGGCTTCTCCCTCCAATTCTTGACTCAAAATCTTCCCTTCTTGAACCTCTATAAAGCTAAATAGTTCCAACTTTCTACATTGGACAAGGGCTTTTCGGTTTCTCGTAAACTCATATGACAAGACTGCTCACTTGAATCTTCCTCCTCTAGATCGCACTGATATCATAAAATTCTCTAAATGGCAAGCTTTGGATTATGGTGCTTACATGGATGCTAAATAGTTTGGAATCTCCTATTGCTTTTGTCGGCGTGTTCCAGGAGAATATGAAATCTATGTGCATTTTTCTCAAATTTACATATTTCTAAGGAGATAATGTCTCTCACATATACTCTTTTACTCTTCTCATTCTAATAGGGTGATTTAACTATCATAAGTACTATGCCACCTTGATAGAGAAATGTGATAAATTATTCTCTTTATTCTGTATTTCAAGTTATAGAGCTTTCTAGTAATTTATTTTCATTATCTCCCATGAGAGCTATGATTGGCTTCCATAGACATCTATTTCTGCCTCTTATGTAGCTTTCACATCAAGATTAGTTGTGCTGCTACAATATGGATTTTAGACTCAGATGCATCTGCTCATGTGTTTGATAACAAATCCTTAATTCTTTACTCTTAATTTATCTCCCCTTACCATCTGTCACCATATCCTATAGCTCCTTGCAACTCGTATGTGGCAAAGGGACTATCAGTTCATTATTATCTTAGCTCTATATAGTTCTAAAATTTCTTGTAAATCAACTTTCTATTCATAAGCTTATCATGATTCAAAATACTTCTCTTCTTTGTATGTATTTTAAGATCTCAGGACACAAAAGATAATTGGTAGCGGCATTTTAATATGGGGAAGTCCACTACTTAGCAAGATCTAGTCTTCCTGTTCTTCATCCTTATGGTCTATAATGGTGTCTCCTCCATATCAGTGAGAATGTCGTTTGGATCATCTTCCTTCGAATCTTAGTTTTATTATTTCTATTTCTTCTTCTTTTACTAAGTTTGAGTGCGAAACTTGCAAGCTTGGTAAGAATCACCGAATGATATTGTTGACGGAAAAATGAGTCCTGAGAATAAGCGGCAAACAACGTATCTATCCCAGAATTCCGGTGTCAGAGAAATAGTAATTATCCAGAAAAACACACAAAGACTTAAGGTGGTTCAGAGAGAAATTTCCCTACGTCCACCGGGGCGTCAGTGAGAGTGGTTCCACTAAAGACAAGGGGTTTGGTCAGAAGATCAGTACAAGGTGGATTACAAATATCATTCCCGACGTTTATCAAGGAGCTCTCTTCTAGCTTTTGTGCTAACACATCTTTCCTGCCCTCTGGTGTCTCATCCAGAGGTATTTATAGGTGGGTTGTAATGGTGTTCAGCGGTTTCTCCGAAGGGGACGCTGAATATTTTTATCGAGCCCATACCGGCGACACCGACACTATCGACCACCAGAGAGACCACTAGTAATAGCTGGAGCATGCGGTTTCTTGATCTTCGCGATCCGTGGGAACTAGGGGCCAAGTTGACATTTGTCTATTGAGCCCATACCAACGGCACCGACACTATCGGCCTCCTGAGAGACTACCAGTAGTGGCCGGAGCATGCGGGTCCTTGGTTGGTGTGACCGATAGGAGTCTGCGCCAATGAAAGCTGTGGTGTCATGGCAGTCTCCACCGGGCTGAAATAGCGGCAGGGAGGTGCAGATGCACAAACATCATGGCCGATGTTACGGCAAAGCGGAGATGCCCAAACATCATGGGCGATGTTATAAAGAGGCGGAGATCGTGGCCGACGTTGTGGAAGGCCGAACCAGCCGGATCGATGTTCGAGGTCTGCAAAAGAAAACTTGATGATGACAGAGGTTTGAGAGGGTCTCTCTGCTTGCTATGCATATGGCTGAGATGCGACGACGAATCTAAGTGTAAACATCAGCCCCCGTACGGATGGGCGCGAACATTTCATATGGGCCCAGACATACGTCAATTGGCATGTTGATGAGAGCGTCGCTTTGAATTCCTCCTAGGCCAAGATTTTTGGCAGCAAATGCCCCAGCCATAGAGAGGCTAGGGAAAAGAGCGAGGACTTGCATACCATTATTGTAATCAGCGGAAGTGGTGGCCTACAAAGGAGCTCAATCCAGCTGATCAGCTTAATTACAATAGCCATAATTGCTATTTTCGATGAGCTCAAAATACATATATCCCTTTCAGTATTAGCTTTAGAATAAGTTCAGCCAACACCTGCATAGGAAAAAAGTGATAGTACTAGTAGTGATCTTGTCTAGGAGTAGTTCTTGAAATGAACTTCCCCGATGTCATAGGACCTAATAGTCTGAAACATTGTATAGATACGATGTTTGTACTATGGACATGGGTTGACCTCCGTTAGAGCGACAAATCTTAGTGGGGGTGAAGGTACTTTGCTTAGGGGGGACCTGCATTGAAATAAGATGACAGGGACTTTCCTAAGGTTACGAGCTGACTTTTCCAGGCTCCCCTGGCCCAGATGTATGATGGGAGTCCAATTGTATGTGTTAGGAAATCCCACCTACCTTGAAGGCTTTAACTAGGCTCGGTGACCACTGATAATTAGGACTGTTAGGATAACATCGATCACGAACTATTGGAATATAAATAATATCGATCTTGGAGTAACCGAGCATTGTTCGCATGTTGAGGAACAATGTGAAAATGAAACATCGTTAGCAGAAAAGGCGCATTGCTCACGATGATTAATGCAAGGGAGAAACATCGTATACGGAAGAGTCATCGCTTACAATGTTAACTTACGTAAGTGAAATCAGCGGACGCTCCTCATCTTTCACGACATTTGTCAATGCTAGAGAAACATCATTTACAGAGGGTCCTGTTAATCCTTGCAATGACGATCCTCACTCTGGTGCATAAGATAATTAAAATTCAAAGTGCCATACATACCGAATTCCATGAATAATAATGAGAATTTCCAGGGTCATGTATAAGAGAAATTCCAGAAAACCGAGGTTAGAAATTCCACAAGGCCAATGTGATTTCCAGAATGCCATAATTTAAGAATTCCAAAGGAGAGTTCCAGCAAGCTTTGTATAAGAAGCTCCAGAAGACCATAAGTAGTATGAGAATTCCAGGAGTCAGATCGTAAACTTGAATCATGTGTGCCCTCTATCTGGTAGTACGCGTTAGGTCCTGCAACCTCGCGAACGATGTATGGTCCTTCCTAATTTGGCTCAAGCTTTGGAAAGCCAAGGCCGCGCCTACCATCTGTCGCCTCTTAAGGACAAGATCGCCTTGCACGAAACCTCGAACCTTCACTTTGCGATTGTAGTATCTTTCGATTCGGCATTTAAACTCCATGCGTTTGAGTGCTGCCAATTGCCTTCTGTGCTCAAGGAGGTCTAGGTCAAGACGTCATGAATCATTTTTTTCGTGCATCCAGGCTTCCATGTCATCGGGATCGAAGCTTGCAGTGGCCTCTACCCGGGGAGAGGAGTACTCTAATTCAATAGAAATAACTGCGTCCATCCCGTAGGCAAGAGAAAAGGGGAATTCCTATGTGACCTCAGTGGGGGGCCGTATTGTATGCCCACAAAGTACCTGGCAGTTCCTCGGGCCAGCGGGCCTTTGCTCCATCCAAGCGCTTCTTTAAAATGTTGAGGATATTCTTATTGGCGGCTTCGGCTTGGTCATTAGTGTGTGGATGCCAGACGCATATTTGAGGCTGATCTGGTGCCTTTCACAGAAATTACGGATCTTTTGATTGGCGAAAGGAGTGTCATTGTCTGTGATGATGGTCATCAGGACGTCATATCTACATAGGATGTTGGCCCATAGGAAGTCTTCTACACGTTGAGCAGTGGGTTGAGTTATGGGTTTTGCTTTGATTCACTTCGTAAAGAATCAACCGCAACCAAGATCCATTTGTAGCTGCGCGCCACGAGGGGCATTGGACCCAAGAAGTCAAGCCCCCACACTGCAAAGGTCCATGAGGAGTTGATTGGTTTAAGAAAACCTGTCGATCGCTTCTGTAGATCGGCGTAACGTTGGCATTGGGGGTATTTTTCAGCAAACGCTTGAGCATCTTTGCTGATGTTGGGCCAGAAGAACCTCTGACGAAGTATGCGCATAACTAAACTTCGTCCTCTAGCATGAGTCCCACATTTTCCTTGATAAACTGACCTCATGACTTCAGCCGCTTCACCAGGTCTGAGGCATTTGGTGAGCGGTCTGGCATAGGATCTTTTGTACAATTGGTTGTTCAAGAGGACGTATTTCGCGCTTTCGAGTCGTAGCTTCCTGATCGCCACTTGGTTGCTTGGCTGCACACCGCTATTTAGATAGTCGATGATTCTATTCATCTAGCATGGGGCCTGAGTAGCGCAATGTATCTCCGTCACCTCGTCATTTGGCCTGTCGTCCGTTTGGTATTAATAAAAGTCAGGGGATGCCCTCTTTGCCAGACGATCTGCCTCTTGATTCTCTTCTCTGGGCACGTGGTTTAGAAAGAATTCTATGAATTTTGAGCACAGTACACGCACCTTGGCTAGGTACTTCTTTAAGACATCGTCCCTGGTTTCATAGACGCGGTTCACCTGTTTGACCATCAACTGCAAGTTGCTGAACACCTGAATGTGTTGAGCGCCTAATCCATGAGCGAACTCTAGGCTAGCAATAAGAGCTTCATATTCGGCCAGATTATTGGTAGCCTTGAAAAGGAGGGTAATAGTTCGACGCAGAGTAACGTCGGCTGGACTTGATAGAAGTATGCTAGCCCCCTGAGATTTTTTTCCAAAAGCACCATCGATATATCGAGTTCAGGGCGTTGCCGCCCTACGCGCTGGTGGAGGCTCTGAAGTTGTGAGTTCTGCGACGAAGTCAGCCAGGGCCTGGGCCTTGATTGCTGTTCTAGCGACATACTTGATATCGAATTCCCCAAATTTGACGGCGGACCATTTGAGCAGTCTGCCCAAGATTTTAGGGGTATGATGTATCTTGAGGACAGGTTGGTCAGTGATGACCTGTATTGTGTAGCATTGGAAGTATGGTCTTAACTTTCTAGCGGCCATAAGGAGAGAGAAGGTCAGTTTCTCCGGCATAGGATATCGAACTTCGGCGTTCATTAGCACCTGACCTGTATAGAACACCGGGCGCTGGACCCCCTTTTCATCTTTGACGAGGACTGTCGAGACAGCTGTATCGGAGGTTCCGAGGTATAGGGATAGGGTGTCTCCTGTTTCTGGTGTAGTGAGGATTGGAGTCGTCGTCAGGTATTTCTTCAATTTAGTGAAGGCCTTTTCGCACTGAAGAATCCATTGCGCCTTTTTGCCATCACGTTAGCTGCGGAAGAACGACAAACATCGATCTCCAGCTTTTGAGATGAATCTGCCTAGGCTAGTTACCCGGCCAGCCAGCTTCTGGATTTCCTTCAGTGTCTTCGGAGAGGGCATGTTGAGCAGGGCCGAGATTTTGCCAAGATTGGCCTCAATACCTCGGGAAGATACGAGATAGCCGAGGAACTTGCCTGATGTAGCGTTAAAGGTGCATTTGGCGGGATTGAGTTTAAGTCTATACCTGCGAAGGGTATCAAACATCTCCTTCAAGTCAGATAAATGACCTTCCATGCTTGTGCTTTTCACCAAAATATCGTCTACATAAGCTTCAAGATTCCTTTCCCTTTGGTTTTTAAATACAGCATCGATCATGCGCTAGTAAGTTGCGCCAGCATTTAACCCAAAAGGCATAACATTGTAGCAGCAGGTTCCAAAATCAGTAATGAATGCAGTATTTTCTTCGTCTCCCTTAGCCATTTTTATCTGGTGATATTCGGAGAAAGCATCCAAGAAGCACATTATTTTGAACCCAGCGGTGCGATCTACCATCACATCTATGTGTGGAAGGGGTACTGGTCTTTAAGGCAAGCCTGATTGAGTGCGCGGAAGTCAACACACATCATCCACTTTTCGTTGGATTTCTTTACCATGATGACGTTTGTAAGTCAGTCCGGATATTTGACTTCCCTAATGTATTTAGCTTTTAACAATTTTTCTACTTCTTCTTTAATGGCGTGGTATCGTTCCCTTGCCATGATTTTTTTCTTCTACCTCACAGGAGTGGCACTAACAAATATGTTCAAATGATGTTTGTAGATGGATCTATCGGCGCCAATGATATCTTCAGAGGACCATGCGAAAACATCGATATAATTAGAAAGCAAGACAGTAAGATCTGCTTGCTGCTCTTTATTCATGAAAGAGGATAAAGATACAATCTTGGAGGGGGTCTTCTCCTCCCAAAGTTACATTGATTAGTCCATCCTGGGGGGTAACCGGCTGGGTTTTCCTGGGATCTAGCTGATCAACCGCTGACTGTATAGCTATTTAGAAACATCGAAAAGCTCTTTAGATCTCCTCTGATGTTGACGATGCCACTGGGTGTAGGAAATTTCATGCAGAGATGGGGTGTGGAAACTACTATCCCAAAGGAATTGAGGGTTCTTCTTCTCAGGATGGTATTGTGGCTAGATCTAGCTTTGATGACTGCAAAGTTCACCATATTTAGGGCGTGTCCGTTGTCATCGAAGAAAGTCACCTGTAGGGAGATGATTCCCAGGGGTTGAACATTTTCCCCAAAAAAGCCTAAAAGGGTGAGGCCTTTCTAGAGGAGGTCCGTCTCCTTGAGGCCCATCTAGAGGAAAGCTGATTCAAATAGGATGTCTGCTGCACTTCCGAAGTCGATTAGTACTCGCCGGACATTGGAGTCGGCGATGCGTGCAGTGACCACGATGGGATCATCGTAGGGATTGCTAGTAGGAGGCAGGTCCTCCCAAGAAAAAGTAAGAGGGATGAAAGTAGAGATTTGGGAGATGCCGCCAACTTCGATGATTTGGTGGCGAGCAGTTGTAGGATCAACGCTACAGATTGCATTAATGGTTCTGGTAGCGGGGGTGTACCTTTGGTTTGCCTGATTTGAACTAGGCACAGTTGGATTGCCGGCGTCAGGGCTCCCGAGGAGCCCTCGTGAGGGTTTTCCTTCCTACCGGCTTTGGGGGCGCGAGCTGTGAGCAAGAACTCCAACATGCCCCAGTCGGCTAATTTGTCAAGCAGGGCTTTAAGGAGGCGACACTTATAGAGTTTGTGATCATAATTTCCGTGCAGCTCGCAGTAGTTGTCGGGGTCTGCACCTGCTGGCAACACAAGCTTGGGTGCGGATGGGCAAACCCATCCATGCTTGACAACTGCCGCATAAGAACTTGTTTAAACAGTTTTTATTGTTTTACTTACCCATTGTCTAGGTTAATTCATACTCAGGTAGTTGGACATGTTTTTTATGGCAGGTAAACTAGTATGCACCAGCACAATGAAGGTCAATCCAAAGGGAGAGGGAAAGGTGGAGCGACTCAAATGGCTAAAATTAAATCTTAAAAGATGCTTATTATTTTTTTTAATTGTGATGTATAACTTGGATTATGGACTTGTTATGTGGTGTCTTCTTTCCTATTTTGTGTGTAAGGAAGATTGTAGTATTTGTGAAATATCATTGTCATACTATAAATACTCATTTGTCAAAGCTTTAAAAGCTCTAAACTTGAATAATTATTAAGAGAAAGAGAAAGATAAAGGAAAAAGATACAAATCAAAAATATAATGTATGATTATGGACTCAAGTTAAAGAATTGAGTAAACTTTTGCCACGCATGATTATGCTTTATTGTTTTTATGATCTCTTAATTAGAGGACCAGAGATAGTTGATGTGTGACATGGTGGTATTAGAGCTAACCTCCCATAGTACGTTACAACTTGAGAATAAAACTGGGCAGAAGCTACTGGGATTGTAGCGACTTGTGGTTGAAGTGGGCGAGAGTGATCGTCTGGTGGTGTTCTAAGAGAATAGAATCAATCAATGGAGCAAAGAGTACTAACAAGCTTCTAGGCTTGATGATGAGTGATGAGAGGCGCACTAGAAATAATGAGATTACCAGCAGTAGAAGAATAATTTTTATATGTAGAGAGGAATTACACTTAGAAAATTATATAAAAGAGATAATACTAAGTTCACATTATGTGCGGATATAGAATCCTTTGTAGCAGACAAGATTCTCTTAGCGCCTAGGCAATGTTCAGATAAATTATTTTATAATCCTATTGGTGTTTTGCTAGATGGACGTTTGGTATTTCCAACATTTAAGAAGTCTTTAAAGATTTATTTGCAAGATCAATTTCAATGTTTTAGGGACTACTTCAATGATGATCTAGCATTTTCTCCTAACTTTATCAATAATATTGAGGTATTTATACATAACTCTTCATACTGTCATATTTATGCTTTTATTTGTAGGTGTTGTTTGAAAGCATTAATGTCGATCCACTCGCATCAAAGGTACTATGGAAATTTAATCTTAAATAGTATTATTATGAGCAACAAATGCAAAAGAACTCGTGTGACAATTTGCGAATGAAAGAGTTGTAATTCAACGGCCACATTAGGTATTATTTAAGACATGTGTTATTTAATATATTTTTATTATATATTTAGTTATTGTTTTACCTTTTTACTTATATTAATGTTGAAATATTTAATTTCTGTTAAAAAACAAGTGACCGAGCTGAGTGGTTTCTTAAAGTTGATAAAAACTATATTATGAGTTAGTTTGGGGATAAAATTAAATTGCATTATGAGATTTCAAATTTTTTTAATGTAGAAGTTTTACGAATTTGATAAAAAATCTTTACCTTAGAAAAATTTAAAGTATATGTAATTCCTTTTCCTATGAAGTAACTATTTTTAATTTTTATATGTAGTGAGAAACGTATAGAGCACTCGATTTTGTAGTCTTATAATAAAAGACGTGTCAAAGTTCTTTCAGGTCTAAATATGCCGAGGTTATTGTTGTCCTTCGCACAACTCGCTCAAGCAAATTGGACAGATTTGTTCAAGGAAGATATATGGAAGAAATTATGTGCCGAAAAAGAATGAAAATATGAGAATACAATATTTCACCTTCTTAGACTTTTTAGAAAACAGTTAATGCATTCAAAAGACAATGAATGAAAAGAGCTTTTTTAATATTTAAATGCTGTGAATATGGTAAATTCACTATTTCTCATCAGTTTGTTTATGTTTATTTAAGTTAATAATTATTTTAGGAGTTTTGAACAAAATCTGGATGCAACTCTAGAAGAGTATAAGAACGTACCACCTCTTATTATTTTGAGAACTATTTTACCAGATTTTTATATGAATCTTTATCGATTTTTTTCTTCAAGTAATTTAGTATATGTATAATACTATTTATAATTTAATTTTAATTGTACTTCAATATTTAACTATTCTTCTCATTCTGTGATATGTCTGAAAGTATCAAATAGCCTGGAACACTTCCTCTATTGCCCAGCTCATTACCTAAACTACATATCCAATTATGCTTCTTCATTTCCCAATATCCTGCACCAAAGTTTGATCTTAGGCAATTAAGGTATAAGCTAAAACTGAGTATATTTAGAGTAGAAAGCTACCTTGACTTGATTTTTCAAGTTTGAAAAATATGAAATGAAATCTGAATTAGAGAATGTAGCAAACTCAGATTATTAGTCATCGCTCTACTTGCACTACACTACTTGCACGTTGCCTTGAAAATTTACTTTTCTTTGATTACTCTTGATTCCAGCTTCTATAATGATGCCTTAGAATGTTTTTTACCTATTGGATCATCTTTCTTTTATTGTAAAACCATGCTATGAATGCTGCTCTTGAAATCATGGTAAAAATTCATTCATTAAAGTTCTCTGAATTCATGCTTTTCAATGACAACATCAAAAGGTAGGTAAATCTTGTTGAAATTCTATGATTCTCGTGTTGAAAGTTTTAGTCGGTTTTTATTATAAAGTTAGTTTAGATTCTTTTGAAACCCACTAATGTTTGGAATGTTAGGAATTGACTGTCCTGACAAAGTTTAGTTTGGAGGAAAAAATCACTACTAGAAATACTCAGTTTTAAATGAAATTTATCTTTTAGAGGACTTCCATGTTTGCCAATTTCATGTTTTGTACTGATCCGATTTTGCAATGTGTAATGGTTTTCTAGTTGCTTAAAGTTGAGACAGAATCTATTCAAATCCTGTTTTGACACATGGTGATAGAAACAATTGTTTATCATATCAAATGTCATTTAAAGTTTATGAGAAATTACAAATGAAATGTTCAATTGGTTTTCTACAAGTTTTGTGCTTGTCATTTGCAGCAAAACTATTTCTAAATTCATGTTCTAGATGTATAAAAATGACATTTTATGCAAATTATGAAGGTCAACGTGGCCAAAGGCTTACTTCACTCTATTTTGCAACTGTGGCTTGTTATGCTGTTGTAAAAGTATTATTATTTCAGTTACTTTTTCTTGAGGGGAAGGAAACATATGAAGTAAAGATTAAAAAGAAATAACTGAAATTTTGAGATGATTGGTTGAAAAAATAAGGTGTCGTTAAATGTTGATTATAATTGATGATTTTTAAATTATGTACTATATAATGTGATACTGCTATTTATTACCCCTTTACTTATATTACGTATACTATATGTAATGAGTTATTTATATGTGCATGAATGCAAAAGAAAAAGAGTGAACTTGTTTAAACAGTTTTTATTGTTTTACTTACCCATTGTCTAGGTTAATTCATACTCAGGTAGTTGGACATGTTTTCTTGGCTCACTAGATTGTTTAATATGATTTTGAAGACTAAAAGGATGCCAAATGAATGGAGAAAGAGTATATTAGTACCTATTTATAAGAATAAAGGCGATGTACAAAATTGTGCCAATTATAGAGGAATTAAATTAATGAGTCATACTTTAAAACTTTGGGAGAGGGTGATCGAACAAAGGTTACGCCATAATACTAAGGTATCAGAGAATCAGTTTGGTTTTATGCCAGGTAGATCTACTATAGAAGCCATTCATTTACTAAGAAGTTTAATGGAGAAATTTAAGGAGAGAAAGGAAAATTTACATTTGATTTTTATTGATTTGGAAAAAGCTTATGATAAAGTCTCAAGAGAAGTACTTTGGAGAGTTTTAGAAAAGAAAGAGATTTGCACTACTTATATTCAAGTTATTAAAGACATGTATGAAGGAGCTGTTACCTCTGTTCGGACACAAGGAGGTTTGACTAAGGATTTTCCTATTACAGTTGGATTACACCAAGGCTCGACTTTAAGTCCGTATCTTTTTGCTTTGATTATGG